>CAUYPK010037648.1:0-17683 GCA_963574355.1 Loris lydekkerianus | reverse complement strand
TGACACATTTTCATCACACTGGTCAACACAGTCTTCCTGGCATTCTCCCAGTTATTGTGCCAAGACATCTACATTCCACATCTACCAAGTTTCACATATACAATTGAAGAAAGATGGCCTACTTCTTTAAGGCAACCCTCTCAATATTGGCCAGGATCCTTGAATGACAACTTCATTTACAGGCAAATTAGTTTATGAAAGTTGAACCAAAAACATGTATTTACAAATTTTGGTAAACTATCACATTATTCACTAAAACAAACATAGTGCTTGTTTTATTCACATTGATTCCACGTATTAATTACAAATACTATTATGCAGCCTGCATTTATCTTTACAAAAGCAAAAACTAGAGACCTCATCACATGGCAATAAATATAATGTCCTATTAGATTTCATCATCTTTAAGGAATGTATGTTAATCCAATATATGCATATACCTTAATGATCTCTTTATTATTCCCAATTTCTTTCCTTTTCTTTTTTCTTTGTTTGAAATAATCCTACAATTATCTTTATTTATAAAGATTTCTGTATATATTGCTGTATACTTGCACAGTTATATTCTTAAGATGAATTTATAGAAATAGAACATCTGTCTAAAAATATACATGTCTTATTATTTATTTATTTATATTTTGAGACAGAGTCTCACTTTATAGCTATTGTCAGAGTTCCGTGATATCATAGCTCACAACAACCTCAAACTCTTGGGTTCAGGTAATTCTCTTCACTCGCATTTTGAAGCTGCATTTCCAAAGGGAGAACCTTGGCAGTGTAATGAAGCTACCCTTTTTCACATTTTAGTCCAAATACCTGTTATTTTATTTATTTTTTTATTAAACAATAGCTGTGTACATTAACGCAATTATGGGGTACAATGTGCTGGTTTTATATACAACTTAAAATATTTTCATCAAACTGGTTAACATAGCCTTCACCACATTTTCTTAGTTACTGTGCTAAGACATTTATATTCTATACTTAGTATGTTTACCTTGTAACCTTGTAAAATGCACAGTAAGTGTGGTCCTATCAATTACCCATCTTCTGCCCATCCTCCCCTACCCCCACTCTCCTTTCCCCTTCTTCTTGGGCTGTAGTTGGGTTATAGCTTTCATATGAAAGTGTGGGTGCTTATAAATTGGTTTCATAGTAGGGCTGAAAACATTGGATACTTTTTCTTCCATTCTTGACATATTTTGCTAAGAATATGTTCCAGCTCCATCCATGTAAACATGAAAGAGGTAAAGTCTCCATCTTTCTTTAAGGCTGCATAATATTCCATGGTGTACATATACCACAATTTATTAATCTCTTCATGGGTTGATGGGCACTTGGGCTTCTTCCATGACTTAGCAATTATGAATTGGGCTGCAATAAACATTCTGGTGCAAATATCTTTTCTGCAAAGTGATTTTTGGTCTTCTGGATATATACCTTGTAGAGGAATTGAAGGATTGAATGGCAGGTCTATAGACAAATACATATTCTTTTCATTTCCAACTATAATATCATAATAAAAATTATATTCAACTAGCTTTTGTCTTTGCATAATTGTTAATCAGAGTCAAAATATCTTCATAGTTTTGTTACATTTTTAATGTTTATATTATCTAATTTCTTTTGTGAACCTGTGATTAATTTTCTTTTTCTTTTTCCTTGTAAGCCATTTAAATTTGGTCTAATTCATTTGTATATTAGAGATTTTTCTCTTATACAGAATTAAGGATTCTAAAAATATTCTGCCCATCAATCCTAGGTTGTTGTGGGTTTTCTCTTCTATTGTTTCATCAGTCAATTTCTAAAGTAAAACCATAATTTTTAGTTACTAAAACTTTATAATATATTCCACATATGTTTTTCCATGCTCAACTTTCATGTACTTTGTAAGAACAATTTTAATGGAATTTTTTGTCTCAGAAAAAAATTACATTTTATTAATTTAATTTTTTGTCACTCAGCATACTTTTAGAGGTTCCTTATCATATGTCTGTCTTTTTGTGTTAAATTTAAACTGTTGTATCTTTATGTTTATAACATAAATATTGTTCTAATTGTATTTATAACTGTCATTTAATAGAATTGTTGATTTTCTCTATAAATTAATTTCTATCAATAAAACCTAGAGAATATTTTTTATTTCAAAGATTTTTAATTCATACTTCATATCTTTAGGACATCAAATGATGGCATCTGCAAGTAATATAATTGTTACATTTTCCATATTTTTAATATTTATCTCTCTTACTCCATTTCATAGATACACAGCCTGTGGAATAATGCTTTTTAATATTTTATTTAACTCATTATTCTTAATATTATGTCTATTATTTTATATCTTAAATGTATAGTCTAGCACAACTGAAACAGTGCTGAAAACAGATTTATATGGACCTTATCATATTCCTGATTTTAATGTAAGTAATCTTAATAATATTAACTCTTTAGTAACATAACAGTTATAGATACATGTTTTATGAAAATATGTTTAATATATTTCTCTATTTCTGTTTTATAAACATTTAAAAAGGTGTAATATATGTTCTTCATAAAATGCTTTTCAATATCTATTGATTCTACAAACATTTTTACTTTGTGCAACAAATTGTGTTGTCACTAATACTACAATCACCAGTTGAAGTAGACAAAAATTCTAAACTTGCTAGTTTCAAATGTGGAGAAAACGTTTAACAAAGTCAGAAAAAATGTAAAAATGAAACATTATTAAGTGCCACTGAATATAAAGAAACTGCCTCTAACTAGATACAGCCAAGGTGGTACCATGCCATTGGCCCAACCCTGTCACGCATCTCATCCCCCGCCTTCTTTCCCCGCCCCTTCCCCACGCTCTATATAAGCAGCTGCTTGACGCAATAAAGTTGAGTTCCTGCTTAAAAAAAAAAAAAAGAAATGAAATCAGAAAGGAAGAGCAAAGAGAGGGAAGGAGAGAGGGGAGTGGGGCTTGGGTGTGTGCCGCACCTTTGGGGCGCAATCAGTGTAACCTGGTTTATTACCCTCAATGAATCCCCAACAATAAACAATAAAGAAATGAAAAAAAAAAAAAAAGAAAGAAAGAAAACAAATAATTATCGTAAGCCCAGTAGATGATACTTATCCTAAGTTTACAAGGTATACTACTCGGTATGTAGCCCATTCTGTTATTGGGCTTATCTACTTAATCTGTTTATTTTAAAAATACTTACTGGGGACCGGCATGGTGGCTCACAACTGTAATCCCATCACTCAGTGACGCCAAGGTAGGTAGATCACCTGAACTCAAGAGTTTGAGAACAGCCTAACTAGAGGGAGACCCCACCTCTAAAAATAGCCGGGTATTGTGGTGGGTGCCTATAGTCTCAGCTACTAAGGAGGCTAAGGCAAGAGAATCGCTTTAGCCCAGGAGTCTGACGTTGCTGTGAGCTATGATGTCATGGCATGCTACCAGGGTGACAAAGTGAGATTCTGTCTCAAAATAAATGTTAAAAAAAAAAAAAAAAAAAAAATCAAGAGAGGTTTGCTCAAAAAAAGAAAAAAGTCTACTACCTCACCAATTTAATGGTTCTTGCATAGGTTTAAATAAAAATAAAAAAAAATAAAAACCTTAGGAAATAGCTTCTGTGTAACTTAAAATTGTGTTGAAAAAACAATCAAATCAAACATTGAACAAAATACTTTTCTTGCATTATAAGATTATTAGTTTTCTTAACTGTGAAAAGATTTTGTAGATTTTGTTTGGGGATTTTTTTCCTAGGAAAACTAATTTATGAAATACAGAGCTAAAAGAAATAAAACCATGTTCTTTATGACATTTTTATGAAATCTTTATTATTTTCAGGTACTTCAGAATATGAATATGCATTGTAAATATCCCCAAATAGGATATTTTGTAGCATGTTTAAATTTGTTTGATCATTTGCTTTATTTATTTTTTATATCAAATTTTATTTATTTACTCATTTATTTATAAATTTTACTCAATTACTCATAAGAACTCACATTTGTTGGAAATCAGCTTGGGTAATTCACCATGAAAATAGTATATAAGGTATAACTTGGAAGACATATTTCTGGCCCTACAATTGCAGTGTGCTGTAAATTCTTAATGACTTTTACAACAAGCCTTATTTAAGATGTTCATATCTGTATACAAAATAACGTTAGTGGTTAGAAAACCATATCTTGTATTGAGACAATCTATAAGGAGCATGTCAGTAAAAATAATTAGGATTTATAGCAATCATTTTAGCTAAGTAAGACATCCCTGAACTGTGATGTTACTGAGAAGGCCACAGGTCAAAAAAGATAATATTTATTTCCTCATGAGATAAGTTTATTGATAAAAATCTTATGACTCAATTAAAACTGAAGCACTAATTTATGTTTAAGGCAGTTATATGCTGTTTGATAAAACATGAAGATGAGCAGTCATAAGGAGCTGTCATTACTTATCACAATGTATACGATAGTCCTTTGAGTTCAGACAAAAGGAAAAAAAAGAAACAAAACAAAACAAAAAAACCCTTCTCACACAGTTTTGGGAATAGTTTTAGAAAGACATGATAGGATAGAGAACCTAGAGATGAAACCAGCCACTTATCTTCATCTGATATTTGATAAAACAAAAGCATTCACTGTGGAAAAGATTCCCTGTTTAATACGTGGAGCTGAGAGAAGGAGTTGGACACATGTAGAGACTGAAAAGTGGACTCGTATTTCTCTCCATGGACAAAAATTGACTCTCGCTGAATAAAAGATTTAACTTTAAGACACAGAACAATAAAACAATGAAGATTCTAGAAGAGAGTGTTGGAAAAAGCTTGACAAAAATTGGCCTGTGAAAAGATTTTATGAGAAAGAACCCCTTGGCAATTTCAGCAACAAAAAATATAAATGAGACATGATCAAGTTTAAAAAGCTTCTGCACAAGTAAGGGTACCACAACTAAAGCATATAGCCAGCCTTCAGAATGGGAGAAGATATTTACCTGCTATGAAACTGACAAAGCTGATAATTAGAATCTACAGAGCATTTAACCTAATCGACAAGTGCTAACAATCCCATTTACAAGGGAGCAAAAGAAATCTATGAAGAAGACAGATGAATGTCCAACAACAATATGAAAAAATTCTCACCTTCCCTAATCATCAGAGAAATGCAAATCAAAATCACTCTGAGATATCATCTAACTCCAGTAAGAATAGCTCACATCACCAGGTCTCAAAGCTTCAAATAGTGGATGTGGAGAGAAGGGAACACTCTTACACTGCTGGTGGGACTGCGAACAAATACAGCCACCTATGGAATGATGTATGGAGAATACTCAGGGAGATAAAAGTCGACCTCCCATTTGATCTTATAGTCCCATTACTATGTATCTACCTGGAAGAAAAAAAAATACCATAAAGACATATTTTCACTAAACTGTTCATAGCAGCTCAATTCACAGTCACTAAGTCATTGAATGAACTCAAGTGCTCATCAACATATGAATAGATTAATAAACCGTGGAATATATATACCATGGGGCATTAGTCAGTGATAAGAAGATTGAGACTCTACATCTTTTGTATTTACCTGGATGTAGTAGAAGAACATTCTTCTTAGTAAAGCAAAAATGGAAAAGCAAGTATTCAATGTACTTAATATTGATATGAAACATATATGTAAACAACTACATGCCCACATGAGAAAAGAAAAACACAATTAAATTCAAGTGGGGGGGAAGAGAGGAAAGGAAGAGAACAGGGATGAGGGAGGAGATTGGTTAACTCTCACCTAATGGGCACAATGTAAGTGTATACAACACTCCCTCTGCGTGAAAGACTCAAGTACAATTTGAATTTTATCTAACAAATGCAAACAATGTAATCCAATCATTTGTACCCTCATAATAATTTGTAATAAAATAGAGAGATAATGAATATTGAATATCCATCCACTTCAAACATAGAATTTTTTTTATATATACGAGCAATAATGAAAAAATTAAGTATAATAGAAACAAAATTATTTATTCCAGAAAAGAGAGTGGTTTCTGGTGCGAAACCTAAATCCACAATCTTATGCCATAGAAATCTGGGAACCGCTAGGAAGGGAAGCTATAGGAAGAGATGTCAGGTCAGTATTTCATCACCACATGCCCAAACAGAGAACCTGAAACTAAGAGACCTGACAAGCTCATGCCATAAAAGTATCTGTACATTAAGAAATGCAGACTAGAAAAAATCTGCTATTGCCATAAAGAAGCAACACAAACGCTCATGTGATTAATGTTTTCAGAAGGAAAAAATAAAATTTGTTGTGTGAATATAGATTAGAGTTACATTATTCATCACTTGCATTTCATGAAAATCTTCCAACAACATTTTTGTACTCATAAAACTCTGGGAACGCTTAGAAAAATACATAGAAAAAAATCACTTTTCAGTCGAACATCCAGGGGAAATGGAAGGCCTCATTCAAGCTTAAAAGCTTAATGGCCATTACACATGTGCATGCATACACATTATATCAGTGGTCTCACAATACAACTTACCACCTACACTTGAAAATAATCATCATATAGAAAAGAATAAAATACAACAAACAGGAGAATCAGCATTTACAGTTGATTAGAGTTAATAGACTAATTTGAAAAAAATATAAATTATATTTAAAATAATGAAATGAAATAGAGAAATAAAAGAAGATAAATATGAAATGAAAACAATTTGGACTAGATTTCAAAATTAACTACCGTATATACTCGAGTATATAGGTACCTTTTTTAAAAGATACACTTACTTTTATAATATGACTGTGAAAAAGATTAAGAAATGGCACCTATGTCCCCGTTTTTTTAAACTTTTATTACTCTCTTTGACCTATATAATGTGACAGAAAAGAGGCACCAATCTTGAGTCAAGATTCCAAGAAGTTTTGCAGTTTCTGATCTTACTCTTGAGACCCTGATACAGACATTTGGTCAGGCCTGACTAGTTGGCTAAATAATGAGAAACCTCTTGGGGTAGATAAAACTCCCTGTACAGCAGCTCCCTAGACAAGACAGGAAGCCAAATCATCACTTGATGTATGCCAAGCAGAGACCACAAAACTTTATCTGAGTCAAACTTATATTTGAAACTCAAAGAATTGTAAGAAACATACATGAATATTGTCTTAGGCTAGTATTTTGGGATAGTTTGTTTACAGAAAATAGCTAACTGATAAATATACAAATAAAAACTTTACCAAATTAGGTTTTACAAAAGATGAATAATCTGCACTGGGAAAGGAGATGCACAGTGTACATCAGAGGATAAAGACATTCTACACTTTAGAGGCTGAGGACCAGGCCATTTTATGTACAGACTTCAACCAAAAAGCTATTTCTTTTGTTTTTAAATCAGTCGAGATCCAGCTTCCAGAGAGGGACTTCTCAGAACAGGGAAGGGATCCTCTAGGAGAGATGACTTACAAAACTAATTGAACTATTGCATGCATAAAAATGGTAGAGGTAATGGATCGCTTTCTAGAGAAAAGCCCAAGAAACACAGATATTTTCAAGGATGATGTTTGTTGTCCCTGGTAGTCAAAGATCATGCACATAGATTGGCACTTTTAAGAATAGCATTTGTGAGAGAGCCAGGTTCAAGACAAATGCTGAAGTATACAATTTTAATTCTGATTTTGTCTTCCTTCTAATAAAAGTATTAGGAAGAATAGCACTCAGAAGAAGGTGAAAATCTTTGAAGAGTCTGCTTTTAAAAATTGGGTTATGAGTTTAGGAAAAGATGCTATGATGAACCCAAGTTTTCTCTCACACCCTGGGATTGATAACATGTCAAAAAGATGATCAGTTATTTACAGGAGAAAACCAATTTGAATGTAAGCAGATTTTTTTCATCTAAAACAATAGAGACCAGAAATATTATTTAAAATTTCTGAAAGATAATAATTGTACATTCTAAATTCTATATCTAGTGAAAACATCCTTCAGAAATGAATGAGAAATAAAGACATTCTCAGGTGAACGATGATGAAGAGAAGTTGTCACTGGCAAAATTGCCTAATAAAATGGATAAAATGCTTCTAATTAAAAAATAACAAAAAAGTTAGAGGACGCCTGATTTAATATATAGGGTGTCCATAAAGTTCATATGTAATTTAAGGTAGTTTAATATTTTAAATTGCACATGAACTTTATGGACATCGTGTATGTAACCATATGAAAATGCAAAAAGATTATTTTCTCCTGGGTCTGGAAAAAATGTTAAAAACTAAGATAACAACTATCCATCTATGTCCTAGGGTCATAAATAAAAATAAGTTATTCATCAAAAAAGTAGAAAAGTCAAGGGACTCATTTTCTTAAAAATACAGTCATTTACTCAGAGAAGCCGAGAAATAGGTACAGAAACTTGTACAAGTTACATTGAGTATACAAAATTGACTTACAGAAGCCTACACCTTTAATAAGCAAGCAAAATACGTAATAAAATAAAATGCTACTCATCAAGATTAATAAAAACTTAAAACTATATTAATAAAGATAGAAAGTTATTTAAATAAATGAAGAGACATTTCATGTCCTTGATGGGAAAACAGGATTTCTAAAATTCTCCTCTTTTCTCTATGAATAAAACTCACATTGAATTTTTAAGAGATGCAATAATCTTAATTGAAATCTCTATGAAGTTTTGAATGAAAAGAAAGTAAAACATAACAAGTAAAAGAACAGAGCCTTGTCCTACCAAGTAACGCAATTTACAATACTAAATAGTATAGTATTGTGTACGTTTACATGATAAATCGATGACTCAGAGAGAGCAGAGACAGACTGAGGTCAGGACACTTATTTTGTTCATGGTGTATATAATGAACAATGTTTACAAGCACTTGACAGTTGCAGAGAAGCCATCTTTAATATCTAAAACTGAAATAGGAATGAGGTCTAGGATTAAAAGGGGACTCTTATAATTCATTATTACAAGACCAAGACAAATCAGCAACCTACATTAAAAAAAATAAAAAAAGAATAGTGTTTGACTGATAGTTTACAATAGAGGAAACGAGTTAGTGTGAATATATGCCCAATCTCACTTCCAGTGGGTCAAGCACAACAAAACAAAAGATTTTCTACTTTATCTCAATGTGATAAATATTGAAATGTTGGATTGTTGGGAAAGATGTGAGGAATGTGGGGATATGAGAATTCTAAATCATTGCTGGTGGGAGTATATACTGCCACAAGCATTGTGGAGAACAATCTTACTTAGTTAAATCAGAGATATAAAGCATATGCCTTGATAACATTGTTACTCTGTTGCACGCATCTCCTGTTATCCAAAATATCATTCTCTGTGTTTATTTTTGTTTTTCTTTTTATCCTTTACACACATTCACATTGCTGATTTGACAGTGATGGTTGTAAATACTTTTGTCATAGTGAATCTTGTGACAGTGCTGTTGCACTGTAGTTGTTTCAAGAATATTGTACATCAACTTAACCCACTAAATAATATTAGGAAAGTAGCTTCTTTTCAGAGGAAGCTCCTTGATAACAAATCATTAGTAATTGAGAATTATTTTTGTAGAAACCAAGCTCAATATATTATACTTATTTTTACCTGTCACACTTCTTTCTAGAAATAGTATCTTCAAATTCTGTCCGACATGATTACCATTTAGTTTTCTCTACATATTCATTATAATCTTCGGGCACTTTGAAAATAGTAAAGCACGACTCAAACATACAGTAAAAGTTTAACTCCCTGTCCAAATACACAATGAAATTGTGTCTCTGTCCAAAAATAAAACCTCAAGTGAACTACTTAAAGTGCTTCATTTTCTTTTATACTGAGAAAAGCAAATCGCCTTAATTGAGCTCAATCAATGAAAGAGTTCTTAAGACATTCCATTTACATTTTTTGCTCCATCTAGGCTGTCTACACAATGATTCATTTTTTATTTGTCTGTGTTTTTCATCTGTAAGCATATATTAGAAAACACAAATATTTATTTAAAGTCTTTTTCAGAGAGTAAACAGCTGTCCTTTAGTCTAAGAAATGTAACAATTAAAAAAATAACATTTGTATAATGTATTAGAGAACAGTGTGAAGAAAAGAAAACAAGCTTGCCTTCTGATTGATAAGAATGGAGAGAACACAGTGCACATTACGTCTAAGATGGTACACTAATCTTCTCTAACCTAATTTTATCAAGTGGTAGACATGACAACAGTGAACAATTACAGAGGTATAATTCCTATCATATGAAGTTATTATTATTGGTTTATTGAATTAGCTTCATCTAAGTATGCAATCGATTCTAATTTTTATTTAAAGCTGCATTCATTTAAACCCATTTTATACCTGTGCATGGGTATGTGAGTATGTCAGAGCTGGGTGTTTTGCTCTTATAAAACAACTTCATTATAAATGACAACAGCAACCTTTTAGCTGACTGGAGAGGTTTTTATTCTTAGCCTATGGACCAGTCATTTGACTTCTGAGATTGGTTTCAGAAGTCTTGCAGCAAAATGACTTTGACAAGATGTCACACTGTGAAATGGGGGTGACAAAATGGATCACAGTGAATAGTGCAAAGAAAAATGACATAAATTAATTTCAAAATAACAACTCGATTCTGCTGATAGAGGGAAAAGAACATTGATTGTAACAGAACCATCAAGGATAGTTCTGAAGTTTAACAAATACAGAAATAACCAGTGGAAGAGCATTTCAGATTTCAGTTTTCATAGACAGCGCAGTTGAAATAATGAGGAGGAATGCTTCAGAAAGATGCAGGCAGAAATGTTCATTCAGATTATGACTAGAGGGTTTGAATTCTCTTATGAACCCATCAATCTCCTGGGAGGTGAGAAACAAGTTGAAACTCCTTGAGACTGTCAGTGTAGTTTCCTTCTGATGTGGTTACAGGAGTGTTCAACTTTGCAAGTATTCATTACATTATACTTACATGAAGTGGACACTT
Organism: Loris lydekkerianus; assembly: GCA_963574355.1. NCBI lineage: Eukaryota > Metazoa > Chordata > Mammalia > Primates > Lorisidae > Loris > Loris lydekkerianus. The sequence continues at coordinate 6,706 of CAUYPK010037648.1, read as the reverse complement.
TTCAAATGTATGCTGTGCTACGTTTCACTTTTTAAAAATCCATTTATATTTCAGATTGCTCTTCGGTGCCAGACAAGCAGTGAGCCTTCCTTCAAATTTTCCTGCTACAAACCTAACTCCAGTATCTCAACAACTAAGAAAATTAAATAATTGCATTTCACCACTGATTCTATTTACTTGTTCAAAAGAAAGAGAAAACAAGAGGTAGGTCAATTGACTGTTTTCCTGGCACATTTAATCTTAATATCCTTCTAAAGGCCTGATTTCAACGGACTAATGTTTCCACAGTTTCAGATGCAAGAGGACACGTGAAATATGTTATACTTTGAGATTATTTCATAGAAGAGGTCAGGAATATTCAGCAAAGCTTTTCTGAATGCCCTGTTCCAAATAACTTTTGGTTCTGAAGTTCTTTTCTGGAAATGTCTCAAAAAATCTCAAGCAGGATCCAATATTTTCCAGTTCTTTAGAGTCAGCCCATATAATAGCACACAAGGTCATTTTTAAAAAGTAAACATTTATTAGGTGCAAGTCACTGTGCTAGATGCTAGGTGCTAGACGCCCCAGGAGGGACATGTAAAAATGGAATCTTCTTACTGAGTAATATAGGTTAACACAAGTTAAAATTATGGACATTATAATCCAAGAGCCAGTAGTTCACAGCACTGAGTTGAAAATTCAACTCCCATGACCATGGTCAAATGATTTGCATTCTCTAATAAGAACCCAATAATAATGACATCCTCATAGAGATCAAATGGTCTTCTCAGCATTGACCAAGAGGGACCTCTCATTTCCCTCAGCTTGACTAAATTTGAAAGGCTTCTTCCTGACTCTAGGTCCCTGACTGTTCTTTTTTCTTAAAGCATTTAATTTAGAAAACTTGTGATTATAATTTTTTCTTTGACCCTTTGAAATGTAAATCTGTTAAAAAAAATTGTGCCTATGTGCTTGCCTAGGACTGTCTTTTTCAAGCCCATGAAAGTCATCCTTTTGAAATATAACTGTTGAAGAACGTAGCTCCTGTCTTCCAATCTCTGTGGAAAGGTTAGAACGTAACTCAGGTGGGCTTTTTGCTCCATGATCTCCCATCATATTGACATCAGGACACTGACTGCTCTCTTGGGTAAGGCCAATTAGTAAACACAGACAGCCCAAGTCTTGCCCTCTCCGTAGTTATTTAAATCTTTCAAATGAATTGTGTCAGTGGAGTTGAGTTCAGACTGCATTCGGTTCTCTCTTTCCTAATTTCAATAGCCTTGATTACGGTCTTCCTCACCTATTAAACTTTGTCATGTATAATTTTGGCTTCCCTCACTTATACAAATGTAGTATACAAATTCATTTAACACTCATAATAATTCAGTCAGATAGCTGCTTCACATGATTATCATTCCTAAGATTTTGATTAAATGATAAGTCATCACATAATTTCTTATATAAAGACTTCAGATACTAATCCAGGCAGTGAAACTTTAGTTTTGGTCTTTAACGAATATATCATAATATCATTTATCTTCATTTTCTTCATCTGAAAATAGTACTTACATAACCAGGTTTCCGTAGGAGTTAGAAAAAAATAATGTGAAGTTCTGGTCAAGAAGAATGTCCTCTGTAAGTATCATTATTAGTTATATTTTTATTAGTATTGTTTAAAATCACTGATACTTTAATATTGATAAATTTTAACTTAGTTGTATGTAATATGTTCAAGAGCTTCTTTCCCTAGCAATCCCAAAGAATTACTCTAAGATAATCATTTCCTGGACCAAGTCAAGGCCAGGAGTTAAGTGACTGGATATGCCAATAATTTTTGAAAAGTATTAAGAATTAAGCCTGATCCTTAGTATTAACGAAGTCTCCACCCATCTCATCCTTTATTTATAAAAATAAAAATTCCATAATTATCTAATTTGCTTCAAGACTGAGAATAATTTTCTATTGACTCATGTATTTGGTGGAAAGAAAAACAATTCTTTTAGATATTTAAATAATAGATTTTGCAAGCAACAACATAGACACATTTCTAAATAATAGACTCTGCAAACAACAACACAGATTCATCTCTGAAGATGTTATTTATGCATTATAGCAACTAAACCTTTTCTACAGAAAAAAAACTTGTACTACAATGATTTTCAAGCCATGCCTATAAACAATATTCAGCTCTCTAAGAAAGGAGCACACAGACTCTTCAAACAGCTTCACACTTTATCTTTGAGCTATTTATTATTAAAAACTGTTTTTTGTGTGAACATCTATGCGTTTGTGTTCATGTGTTCTGGGGTTGATAAAGGAAATTTACCCTTTACCCCAGAAGGTTCACTGAAAGATTGACTCACAATTAAGGCAGATTAATAAAAGAAAGAAGTTTATTTACTATGCATGCTGAGAGAATCACAAAGATATCTCAATGGGGTCCAAAGTTTGTATACCCTCATTTTAAAGGCAATGGACTGATGGGGAATACAGGTAATTTTGTTTAAGGGCAATAATAAAGATTTTCCTGGTTACTAGAGAGGATGAATTAATAAGAGGAAACACATTGACTTGTAAATGCTTCTCTTAGCAAATAAAATCAACTTGAGAGACAGGCATTATGGTTAACATGACTTAGGTCAGGTCTGGTTGAATTCTTGATCTTCTTTCCAGTAACATCTGAGGTAATAGAGACAAGAGGGAAAATTATTACTTTGGTGGGTCTGAAGGAAAAGCTTTACCCAATGCCTATTCACTTCTAAGGTTCTTTAACTCAAAATACTTTTTATACCAAGGGGTCATATTTTGGGGTGAAATTTCATGAACTCCTTTAGTGTATGAAGTTGAAAAGAGAAGGCAGGTTGTGATAAAAGCAAAAATACAAAGAATATTTCTTACATGGTGAGAGGAATGATATAGCCAGAAAGTCATAGGAGCAGTGGGAGCCTGGGTGCTCAGACTTGTTGTCTTTGTCCTAATTTTGTAGCTCACTGAGCTCCCCCGTGCTGCCAGCACCAAGATGATTGTAGATACTTAGAGGGTGCCCCCCCAAAATGTACACACAATTTTAAAAAGGATAAAAATGTGACTTGTAACACACAAGTCACATTTGACTTCCACAATATAAGAAGTCCTCAACATGACTTGTATTATTTGATGGACAATCAAATTATATTCCAATTGTTTGATGGAATTAGAGAGCCCAATTCCCTGAACCCAGTTGGCCTGTCCATTACTCAGTAGAAACAAAAAGATCCATTGAGGCACAGCATGAATAGAAAGCAAAAGTAAAACTGGATCAGCACAGGCAACATGAACGGAAAGGGACAGCACCTGCTCTGGCTTTAGGGTAGCAAAGAGAAATTTTATTTATAAACAAAGAGAAAACTTAGAGAGTTGGAAGTGGGTTCCATACACACCAAGGTAGCGTAGAAGCATAAATATCCCCCTGTGTGAAATTGTAACTCTTTCATTAGTCTCTCTGTGCCTCCATTCATCTTTATCCTTTTCTTTTGGTTACTGATTACCTAGTTTCCTTGAGACCCTCATTCTTTTCTCTTTTTTGGTGATAATTGCTGAAAGCTGGTCACAGGGTTCCTACAATGTTTCCACGGCCCCTCCTCATTCCTTATGAGCAGACCAGGCTTTTCTCCCATCCTCTTTGAATACCCCCCCCCCCTTTTTTTTTTTACCTTCTCAGTATTTTGTTGTTGGTATATGTTGAGTATCATAATTTAGTATAGTTTTTTTTTCTTTATTAAAATGTGCATACATTTTTTGGCACCCTGGGTGTGTGTGTGAATGTGAATGTGTGTATGTGTAGATGTGTGTACATGTGTGTATATGTGTGTGTAGATAGATAGATATTCCATACATGAAATTTCTATCTAAGGAAAGGCAAACACATTATCCATGGTCATAAGGAAGTGACCCACCTGTGTGAAATAAAAGTGCAGCTAATACTTTCACAAAATAGTACAATGAGAATGAATTCTCAGACTAAACTGTGGCGTGTGCTCTTTAGTGAGAAATTTAATAGATTTGCCTGGGAAGTACATCTCAAATGTAACAACGTTTTCTCCTGTGGAGATGTGAAATGGAATGATTCTTTTCTATAGTAGTCACAGATGATTTATTTTTCTACCTATTCCAGAAGCTATTTTTTGATAATGTTGAATTTTACCTCAGTCCTGCAAACAGTAACATTAAGTACTGCTCCCCTCATTTCCAAACATTTTTGTTTGGAAATTAGCTAAGGGCAGGAACACCCCCTCCTCCATATGACTTACACAAAATTTAAAAATACTCCCATTGTTCACCTATGATGAGGCTGGACAAACACCACGGAAATTCCTCATTTTTTTTCTTCATACAGACTGGCCAATCTGTTTGCCCCGTTGATCAATGGGAAAAAGAACATCTGAATGGATTGACCAACTTATATTTCTTTCCTTCCTTGAACTCTTGAATTTTGACCTTCCCTTAGCCTGAGCCAGCATAAATTCACCCCATAAGTATGTCTCCTGAGAATCAGCTGATCTCTCCTGGAGAAGGAGGCAGAGGAAGGGGTCCCCAGGCTTCCATCTTGTTGCCACCCACCTTAATTTTGTCCTAAGTGATTGCTCACACTTGAGCAGGAGGGAGAAGGAATGTCCTATCAATCTACTAATCAGAAGTTAGCGTGACAATTTCAAAAGGGTGTAGAAGACTCTTTAGCTTAAGAACAGGTGCAATGCAGTCTATTTTTTTCTTTTTCTTTTGGAGAAAGTTCTCAGTTTGTCACCCTCTGTAGAATGTTATAGTGTCTGAGCTCACAGGAACCTCAAAGTCTTGGGCTCAAAGATCCTCTTACCTCTGCCTTCCAAATATCTGGTACAACAGGCACATGCCACAATGCCCAGCTATTTTTAGAGATAGGGCATTGCTATTGCTCCAGTTGATCTCCAGCTCCTGAGTTTAAGCTCAACTTGGCCTCCCTGAGTGCTAGGATTATAGGAGTAAGCCATGAGCCCAGCCCTGCAACTGAGTCTTCAGGGTCACCTAGAATAGCCTTAAGACTAATTATCATGTCATTAACTTAAATCTACATTGGGGTCCACATCCCCCTGTTGAAGACCAGTCCCAAACTATACCCTGAGTTCTTTCCCAGGGACTGGTGGGGTGAGAGGATGAGGGAAAAATAAAGAGTCAAAAATGCAAAAATAAAGTTTTAAAAGCTGGGTCAGGGGACATTCTACCACTAAAGGTGGTGAGGACAGGCAGAAAGCCCCTTACTCTGAGCTAGCTCCACTTTTATCATACACATCACTGTTTTAATTGTCAGTTTAATGGGGGAAGGCTAAACCCTTATGTCATAGTTTTTGCTGGGCTTACACTTTCTAGTCAAATAAATAGTTAAATTAATTGTTAAATAGTTTAACAAATAAATAGTTAAATTCATTAATTCAACTGATTTACCTCCTACTTTTATTATTCTAAATTATTTGTGGTCTTAACACAAACAGCACGGACAGGGAACACAGTCCAGGAGCAGGATGCCAAAGCAGACCCCAATCGCATTACACACACAGATTTCAGGAGTGGTGATTAAGCCCCCAGGAAGACTTGTGGGCAGATGAGCTGGTGCTGCTACCAATACCAAGAAAACAGAAGAAAGGATGCGTTTTCCTCCTTATCTCTTTTAGAGGCCTTTTCTATTGTAAGGAAGCTTAGGTGCCCACCCTGTCTTCAGCAATTTCTGCACTCTCTCACTATATCCCTAACTACCCAAATGCACTCACTCTCCCTGAGAGGGCAAGGAGACTTGTCTCTTAGTGCTCAGTGACCTCTGAGCCAAGTCCCAATGAGGGAGGGGTAAAGCTCTGGCAACAGTTTCTCTATGTGAACAGGCCAGGCTTCAGGCTCTTGCACTTTGCAACAGGATTGAGATTTCTTCTATAGTCAGAATGTGTACATACTTTTCTCTAATCCACTTCTCTCTTATCTCTGTTCCCTTTTGCCCATCATCTGCAATCATTTTCTTAATTCAATTCCTACCTTACTTATAATAAACAATTGAAAATTGGTTTTAAGCTTATTAAATCATTATTTCTAGCAATGCAAATACATGGAGATATGACTCTTCTCTTAAGTACCCACATGTCCACCTCCCACCCTCACCCCAGTGGGCTTTCAGAGAAGCTCATGGGAGGCCTACATGTGCAGTAAGACCCTGGTTCCAAGGTGCCTTCTAATTCATGATGTAGGCCAAAACCAAGCAATATAGAAAAGAACCCCTGGACATATTCATGGCCTCTGCCTATTGCTCATGGCAGTATAGTCTGTTTGCTGTCTATGGTGAATGTATCTTGCTTTGTAAACTTTCTTACTCTGTAAACCCATCTTTTACAACCTCAAAAAACTTTACACTTGCCTTATTTTGGGATGTCTGATCATTTTTTGACTAAGAGCACTCCATAAAGTGAGGACCCAGGCAGATGCCTGGAACCCTGACAGTTGGGGACTTAGCTGCCTTGAAACACAGCAATTCCACTCTCTCCCATCCTACTGTTTTTATTCTTGATTACCCCTCTCTAATTTTTCTATTTTTTGATAGGGACAGGGTCTCACTCTTGCTCAGGCTGGTCTTCTGAGCTCAAGCAATCTACCTGCCTTGGCATCCCGGAGTGCCAGGATCACAGGCATGAGCCACACACTTACTTATTAAAAAAAAATTTGAATAAATCAG
>CAUYPK010037646.1:0-87807 GCA_963574355.1 Loris lydekkerianus | reverse complement strand
CTGCCAAACAACAATGACGGCGGCAACCAAAAAATAGCTGGGTGTTGTGGCGGGTGCCTGTCGTCCCAGCTACTTGGGAGGTGGAGGCAGGAGAATCGCTTGAGCCCAGGAATTGGAGGTTGCTGTGAGCTGTGATGCCACTGCACTCTACCCAGGGAGACAGCTTGAGGCTCTGTCTCAAAAAAGAAAGAAAGAAAACCATATTTCCTATGGTCTTAGGAACCAAGACACCGCTCCTCTATCCAATAATAATTTTATGATTGTGGGTCACCACAATATGAGGAACTGTATTAAAGGGTCACGGCATTAGGAAGGTTGAGAACCACTGATCTAGAAAATGAAGACATGTGTTCAAGAGTTTTTGGTGGTAGAGCTTCCTACAGAAAAGCTTGGGTTTCTTTTACTGTGATGCTACCTGGAACCTGAAATGAAGTCAGTCCCAGAACTCTGAGCAACGAAAGAGCTGATAAAGATGAAATAAAGGGGATAGGGCAGGGACTGGGTTTAGCAGGTGTTATAAGCTTTAATGGGAGATGGGAGATAAAGTCCAGAGGATAGTCTATAGCTTAAAACTCACGGTTCTTCTGAGCCTACCAACAGATATTTAATATGAATGCATTTTACAAGAGGAGGCTGAGCAGTGAATTACCTGAGGTCATACAGCATCTCAATGGCTGAACTGCAGCCATAACCCAAGTCTTCTGCCACCCAGAGTATGGCCTTCACACCTGTTGGATGGGAAGCTCAAGGGCCTCATTAATAGCACACATGAAGAGATTGAGGTGAATTGTCACCAATTTTAATAGACTCTGGTTGTATCTGCCAAAGCAGACTGACCTGGAGATGTCTGAGAGCTCCAGCTTCTATAGTCCAAAATGGCCATCCACTTGGATGAGTTCCTGCCTCTCCCTTCAAAGGCACCATCTGGCCAAGGAGAACTAGACAATGGCTTTACTGTTTGTGCAACTCATTAGCAGAGACCCACTCCAGGAAGCCTCAGGACAGAGCGAACAGATTGCCACAGGCCGGTTAGAAAGATTGGGGGAGGGGGGGTCCCCTAATCCAGCCTGAGGCAATGAAAGCTAACTGACTTTAGACAATGATACTTAATCTTTGGGGAGGGCTGGGTCACAGACCACATGAAAGTATAAATGACCTTGTCCCACCTCAAAAATAAATGCATGTATGTCCCAACTTTTGCATTCAGTTTCAGGGGGTTCAAAGTTAAAAAAAAAATTTCAATAAAGAACTCTTGCACTTGTGCTTTTACTTGCCACAGTCTTTTTTAGTAAAGAGAAAACCTAGCAAGCACCTGCTTGGGTTTCCTCCTCCCTCTTCCTGATGCAGCCTCTATGCCTGGCCAGACTCCACAAACCCCTTCATTAACAGAGCGGGCAGAGCCACTACTTTCCCCCTCTTTTCTCCTCACTGGATTAGATGGTTATCGTGTCTTCCAGGAGCTTCCTGACCTTTGAGTGCAGGCAAATCCAACATCCCTCCAGGATCTCCTCAAAGGCACCCACATTCTTCCACAATCATGTCTTTATGGTGATCTAGGAGCACCCTGCCATTGTCCACATACAGCATGCTCAGAGGCTTGGTCTTCACTGGGGCACAACAGGTAGAAGGGACTCGGTGGGGCTGATAATGTTTAAGCAGACTCTGTAAAAGGGAGGAGAGGAGAGTCAATTCCTATTCCAATAAGAAGATCAGAATAGGAATATTTCTTTTCTTTTCTTTTTTGAGACAGAGCCTCAAGCTGTCACCTGGGGTAGAGTGCTATGGCATCACAGCTCACAGCAACCTCCAACTCCTGGGTTCAAGCGATTCTCCTACCTCTGCCTCCCAAGTAGCTGAGATTACAGGCCCCAGCCACAATGCCTGGCTACTTTTGGTTGCAGCCATCATTGTTGTTTGGCAGGCCCGGCTGGATTTGAACCCGCCAGCTCAGGTGTATGTGGCTGGTGCCTTAGCCACTTGAGCCACAGGTGCTGACCAGAATAGGAATATTTCTGAGTAAAGACAAAATATAGTTACTGAGTTAAAAATCAGCTTCTGAGGGCAAAAATAGAAGATCATTTTCATAAAGGAATCAGAATGGCAATGTATCACCAATCGTAATGTCTGGACTTTAGCTCTATTTTGTTTTTTAGAAAAGCCTTTAAATGGAAAAATTCAAAAAGCTACATGTGTCTGGGTAGAGTAGTAGCTAATTTATACGATCTAATCTAGAATGAATACCAATATTCTAAAAAACACCTAGTTTAGTTCCAGAAATATGATTCACATGGAAATTCTTATAGGATTAGCTTTGTTGGCCAGAGAAAGGCAGATAAGAGTCAATAGGAGAAAAGGTAACAACCTCTTGGCATTTTGGAAGCAGGCCCTGTCCCTGTGATCTAGCCAAGTGTTTTCCGATCAGCGTCAGAGCTGGCCATTGGGACTATCTGGGTCTCTATGGTCATGCTGCATGTGGCTTGGTAGAGTGCATGGCACTTGAGTGAAGCTCACCAGGCCTTTGCCCAGGAAAGCTCTGAGGCTCTGGCCCTCCAGGGCCTCCCTTGCGTGAGCTCAGCTAACATGCTCATGTTCCCAGAGTCCCTGAACCGAAGTGACACTTGGCATGGAGGATACTACAAGTCCAAGATAGTCATCCCTGGCTTCATGGAGTAAAATGAAAACACTTTGGCTCCATATGATCTTTCAGTACAGGGCAACGCCACCTTACTAGGCTCTATTTTCTTTTGTTTTTTTCTCGTTTTTTTGAGACAGAGTCTCAAGCTGTCGCCCTAGGTAGGGTGCTGTGGTATCATAGCTCACAGCAACCTCTAACTCTTGGGCTTAAGCAATTCTCTTGCCTTAGTCTCCCAAGTAGCTGGGATTACAGGTGCCCACCAGCTATTTTTTGGTTGTAGTTGTCATAGTTGTTTGGTGGGCCCAGGCTGGATTTGAACCCACCAGCTCCAGTGTATGTGGCTGGCGCCTTAGCTGCTTGAGCTACAGGTACCAAGCCTAGGCTCTATTTTCTGTTCTCTTCATCTCATATTCCTTCCTAACACCAGTGCTGTTTCTAAACCGTGGGCTGATTAGTGGCACCTGGTGGGAGCCTCTGGTCTTGTCTACTCTTGTGAAATAGGTGATCAGTTCCTATTTCTGGCGGCAAAAATACTGTGGTTGGAACAGTATTATTTGAATTTTAACCATGATGCCATACACATGGCCCCTATTTCATCAGTAACATTTCTTGTACAATAATACAACATGCCTATTACCCACCAACCACCATACATGCAGTATGCCTATCACCTCGTTAACGCTACAGCATCTCTAGGAAAGATGGCTTTGCCACCCCAATTTACAGGTGAGAAAACAGTCTGGAAAGAGTAGGCAACTTGATCAATATCACGTAGTAAGGAGTTTAATGCAGGCCTATCTGTCTCCAAAGTGTAGCTTCTGAACTTCCTTTCCTACAATGTCAAGCTGAGGAGGAGCTAAGACCCTCTAGTCTATCCTCCATCCCCTAATTTTATGAAAGACAAGGAAAAAGTCCTAGGGAAGCAATTTGTTCAAGGCTACCCAACAAGATATAACTCTATGTAAGCTCCAAGAAGATGCTATGATTGGGTCTAGCACAGGGACTGTCACACTGTAGGTGCTTAAATAACTAAAAGAATGAATACAGTAACAAAGCTGGAGTCCTGTCCCCCAAGTCCAGGAGTATGTTCCCATTGCTTAATACCTCCCCTTCCCCTCCAGCCCTGGTAGCACACCTGGATGTAAGCGTGATTGGTTGGATGGAACTCCTCCCCCACGGGGTTAGGACACTCGCCTTCACACCGATAGGCATTGTACTGCTTGGGGTAGATGATCCAGGAACCCCATCCAATCAGGTTGAAGTCCACCTGGAACTTGACCTTTCGACACAGTTGGCTTCTGTCTGGCAAGTGATGTCGACGGTGCCTCCTGCCCCTCTCAGGGGAGAGTTGTCCCTCCTGGGCCCGCCAGGAGCTCTCAGCTTCCCACAGCAAAGTGGAGCTGCCCAGCCGCCTCCGCTCCAATGAGAGGTTTGAGTAAAGCACAAGGAGCACATCGGCGACAGGCGGTGCAGGGGGCCGCTGCCAGCACTCTTGGGCCACACTGGACATGTGCTCCTCCAGTGCCTCCGGGTGCTTTAGCCACTTAGAGAGGGGCCTGGTCACCTCTAGGACCATGCTTTCCGAAGAAAAGGTGACCTGAGACAGAGTGACAGTGAACTGGTCCATCCAAAGCCGCTTCAAGCAGTCACCTTGGGCCTGCTCCAAATCTGGCTTTAGCTGGTGGAAAATCTCAATGGAAAGTGGGCCCTCAGCAGGGAGGTCCACAGCACCAGACAGCTGCAGCCGGAGCTCTGCCCACACCAGATCCTCTTCTTGGCTCAGGAAGGAGAAGTCAAAAGCAAAGGTCCAGTTCTGCCCATACACCTCCAGATCTGGGTGGGAGAAAAACCAAGGAAGCAGGGTAAGTGGGGGCCTCTCCCAACTCAGTCAGTATAACCACCACCATGGCTCATGCTGGAGTCCTTACCTTGTATGAATCATCTCTTAATCCTCATACCCAACCCTATGAATTAGTAATGTTTTTGCATCCATTTTAGAGATGAGGACAATTGAAGTTCTGAGAGGTTAAAAGATCTGACCATTCTTGGAGAGTGGCAAAGCCAAGAGTAAACCTGGATTTGCCTGACTACAAAGTGTAAACTCTATGTCACTTCTCTGTTAGTCCTCCCTCAAGACACCCTCCATAGCTACAGAACAAGTGGTAAAAATTGGATGAGTTCCATGCCTCTCCCCCACCCCCATAGGCAATCTAAGGCTCTTTTCTCACTGGGAATGGTGGCCTATTTCACAGGCACAGTGGCTCTCAGCTGTAATCCTAGCACTCTTGGAGGCTGAGGTGAGAGGATGCCTTGAACTCAGGAGTTCCAGACCAGCCTGAGCAAGAGCAGGATCCGTCTCTACTAAATGTAGAAAAAATTAGCTAGTTGTTATGGCAGGCACCTGCAGTCCTTGCTACCTAGGAGGCTGAGGCAGAAGGATTGCTTTGAGCCCAGGAGTTTGAGGTTGCTGTGAGCTAGGCTCACACCCCTGTACTGTAGCCTGGGGCAATAGATTGAGAGTCTGTTTCAACAACAACAACAACAACAACGGGAAAAAAAAAAAAAAAAATTGAAAAATTCAGAGCTTCCAGAAAACCTCAAGAGTTCTGGCAACTTTTTTTTTTTTTTTTTTTTTTTTTTTAGATAGAGCCTAAAGCTTTCGCCCGGGTAGAATTCCTGGCATCACAGCTCACAGCAACCTCCAACTCCTGGGCTCAAATGATTCTCCTGCCTTTGCCTCCCGTGTAGCTGGGATTACAGGCGCCTGCCACAACAACCAGCTATTTTTTGGTTGCAGCCATCATTGTTGTTTGGCGGGCCCAGGCTGGATTCAAACCCACCACCTCAGGTGTATGTGGCTGGCACCTTAGCCACTTGAGCCACAGGTACCAAGCCGAGTTTGGCAACCTTACAAATAGGCTTCTAAAGGTGTTTTAGGCATGATCTGGCATGTTCTTTCTATCCACCTACCTGACAGGGCACTTGCTACCTCCTGCCCCAAGTCATTCACACACCTGGGACACACACACAGCCTTGTTTGACTCACCCAAAACAACCAAACCCAAACTGGATAAGAATAAGGGAGCACGGTCCATTTATTTTGGTCCTGGACTAACTTTAACCTAATGTCTGGGAACAGCACATATTTGTGGTTTTTCAAGTCACTTAAAAGTGATGGTCAACTTTCTTCAAGCCCAGTTTCCTCTTCTTTTGAATGGGAATAATAACACACTACTCTCTCTGGATTATCACGAGGACCCAGAGAAATAAAGAGGTTTTGTGAACAGATCCTGGAGGCTGGGATGATCTCCGATTTAGGTCCAGTGTAGGCAGACCACATCAGAGTTTATTTTTTTATTGTCTCACAGAGCATCTTTAGACACTAAGTGACTCTCTCTAGGACAGCGGTATTAAAGGGTCACGGCATTGGGAAGGTTGAGAACCACTGCTCTAGGAAATCAAGGGTATATTATAAAGTGGATTCCCAGCTTCAGCCTCCAGGCAGCTTCTCCCAGCCCATCACCAGCAGCTCTTTTTCACTTAATTTTCACTTCTCTCCTCGTTAGCACCTGCAGAGGGGCAATAACCGGCCCCCAACAACTCTTCCCAAAGGTGTGAGGAGAGGCTGACATTACCCAGGACCCCACTGCCACATACCTGACCATCTGGGGGTTAGGTGGGACACTATAGCAACTCCTGTACCACGAGGCCTGGAGACAGTAAGTTTAAAATATTTTATCCTAAATATCTGTAAATGGCCTTTTACAGGAAGACACTCCAGCTTAACAGTTATGAACAGGGACCCTAGAGCCTTCCCATAATGGTACAAATTCTGCCACTTGCTGTTTGACATTGTTCGGGTTGCTTTCCCTCTCTGGGCCTTGGTTTTTCTCCTTGTAAAAGGGAGATGGTAAAAGTATCTACCTCACAGGGGTGTTACAATTAACCCACAGAACACAAGCAAAGCACTCTGCCCTGCATGACAACCAAAGTTCAAGAAACATTGGTTATCACCTGTTCATTCTCCCCCCGCAAGGATTATTTTGAGCTGAGACCCGCCTCATTATTGCCCAAGTCCAAAAGTTAGAAATGAAGGTGTTCAGCCAGTGAGGGACCCAGGACAGGGGCACAAAGTCATCTGCAAACAGAAGAGGAGTATGAATGAAGGGGCAGGAAAGAGATTGCTTCTTCCTGCTGTCTGGAAGAAGTCTGTGACTTCCTGATCCCCACCCCCCATCCCTCAGGGCTCCCTGGGATAGGTTATCCTAGATCTGGTTCATCTTAGAGGGAGGCTCCTAATCATTTTAGGGGTCACTGATGCCTCACCAAGACAAGAATGTTCTCCCCAGAAAGAAAAAGAACACATCCACCCCTTAAGACAACAAATGTGCTTTTAAGGTGGGTATGAGGAAGAGGTTCACCACCAGTGAGCTGAGTACAGACTGGGTCACACAGCCCTCGGTGGTGTCCTGACCCATCAATTCTAAAGCAGGAGGGGGTTGGGCTCATACCCTTGGATTTCCTTCCCCTAACCTGACACCCTCCTCCCCTCAAACAAGGCAGTGAAGTTGAGGAGGGATTAGGATTAGGTATTTAGTAGAAAGGAGAGTGGGGCACAAAGCCGAGGGTGCACTCTACATTAATATAGGGGTCATTACCATGCAAAGTGTTTCGCAAGCATTGTCTCCTTAAATCCTCCTGCTGTTGACACCTTTTGCAGAGAAGGAATCTGAAGGTCCAAGGTGAAGAAGGTTAAAACACTAGCAAACTCAATTTGGTTGGATCCCAATGGCCATTTCGTGCTACCGTGGTGCAGCTTAGAAATAAACCCAAGAGGGGCAGTGGTGAGTTTAGGATATTCTTTATCCAGGCTTCCTCTGGGGAGGCTCTTATCACTTCTCAGAGAAGATGAGGCCAATGTATAAAAATGTAAATGTACTGAATATCATTTAAATGTACACTTAAATAAAAATGGTTAGAAATTTTATATAGGCTCAGTGCCTGTAGCTCAAACGGCCACAGCGCCGGCCACATGCACCAGAGCTGGAGCCCTGGAGTTGCAGGTTGCTGTGAGCTGTGATGCCATGGCACTCTGCCCTGGGCGACAACTTGAGGCTCTGTGTCAAGAAAAAATAAAATTATATAAACACACGTTTGGTTTTTTAAGAGAAAGAGTCTCGCTCTGTTCCACAGGCTGGAGTGCAGTTGCCAGGTCACAGCTTATGTAGCCTGAAAAAAATCCTGGACTCTGCAGGACTGGTCAATTTTTTATTTTTAGAGACAAGGTCTCACTATATTGCCTAGGCGGGTCTTGAAGTCCTGAGCTCAAGCGACCCTCCTGCCTTACCCTCCCAAAAGGCTGGGACTACAGGTGTAAGCCATGGAGCCCAGCCCTCCTTATAGGTTTACACATGCACACACCTGGCTGCAGAAAGGGAATAGCCTCCTAATTTTCAAAAGAGAAGGCAGACTAGTCAAGTGATGCGCCCGGAAGGAACAGAATTAGGAAGCAGGGTTTGAGGGACCAGAACCCAGTATTCCAATCTCACAAATTTTCCCGAACTTTCCAGAAGAACATGAATTGGAAAAGTGTGGTCTTCCCCTTTGCCCCGTCGCACCCCTGCCGCTTAGGAAGGGCCGACTGCTCCAGTAAATTTCTCCGTGCTCCTCCCTCCGTCCCAGGGCGTCCCCCACCTCCCGCTGGTCCGCAGATGACCCTTCCAGAGAAGGTCACCAGCCGTCTGACCCTAAACGGGGGAGCTAGAAGCCCCCACTACCAGGCCAGTAGGGGTAGGATTAGCGGATGTGGATTGGGCCGCAGCCCCGGGAGGCCCGTCTGGACCCCATTGGCGGAGGGATGTGGATTGCGTCTTAAAAGGGGGTCCCGCCCCCTGTCCTCAGCACCCACCTGCCGGTGGCGTTCAGTGCCAAGAACGTCCTCCGGGAGATACTTTCAGGTCCCTGACAGCCGCACCCCGTGCACATCTAGACCCCAAACCTGTGGTCACACAAGACACTGGACACTTCCGCAGCCTGGTCTGGAAGACCCACGGCTGCCTCAGTTCGCAGTTTGGGGACACCACACCCCTAATCTCGGATCTAAACCCTAATCCCTCGTGTTCCGTACCTCAGCCTGAGCCTGGGAGCAACTCACCCTCCCTCGGAAAGAGAAAAAAACATTCGACAAATTACTATCAACACTAATGCCAGTTGATTGTTACTGGCCCGGTTCCGTGTCGAGTGTTAACGCGCATTGTCACCGAGCCAGCTCCACAGTCTTACGAGGAACAGACGGAGGCGCCCAGGTTACGTGATTCACTAGCCCACACGCTTGAGAAGGGGCGTAATCAGGGTCCCGGACGCAAACCCACCTTGGACGCAGGAATCCCCTCCCCCCTCTGGGCCGTGGATACCCCCCAACCGCCAACGTGCGACCCCAGCCTGCAGACGTGGAAACCCCGCAGATCCAGAACCTTCGAGCCCCGGGCCCGGAACGCCTAGGCGGCGGCGTCCGCATCCCGGAGCCGCAGTCTCCCCTGCGCCCCCGCGCATTTCCGGAGTCGGAAGCGGCACCGGGCAGGGGCGCCCCGGGGTGCTCGGCGGGGCGGGGCGGGGCAGCCTACCTTGCGCCTGCAGGCTGCGGACGATGTCGGCCCGGGGCAGCGGGTCGCGGTAGAGGCTCAGCATGTATGCCAGAGGGGACGGGGACGAGGGCTGCCCCCGCGCACGTAGGGGCACAGTGGCCACCGTCGCCGCGCCTGCCTGGAGCAAGGCCCACCAGACGTGGAGGAGGAGGACCAGCACATGATGGGCGTGCATGGTGGGCTGCGGGCTGAAAGCAGCGCCTCCGCCTCTTATATCCTGGGCCCCCAGCAGCCGCCCCGCCCCCGCCCTTCCTCCCTCCGGGGCAGCTTTAGGATCTTACAACCCCCCCCCCCCTACCGCCCCCACTTCCAGAGTCGGGGAGAGCAGGAGTCCTGGGAGGAGGCCTTAGATCTGGGGACCGGGTCTGGGCACCCTGGTCCCCAGCTCCCATAAGTATTTAAGGCCTTGTTGCTGAGACAAAGTAAGTTTGTTCTGGCAAACTCTAGTGGTGTCAGAACTGTGCTATTTATCCCCTGGGAACAAACAGCAGCTTCACGTGTTGAAGTGCTATCCTAGGGAGGCAGAGGACAGGACGGACGAGGATGAAGACTTCCCCACGAGAGAACTGAGGGTTCAGATACTGGAGGCCAGGCAGAGCTGGTGGGATGATCCTGGTGGCAGCAGGCTCTCCCCCCACAGGCACATACCACCCCAGTGATTTCAGGAAAAATGGTGTTGTTATCCACAGGCTGCAGTCCCTGCCTGGGTTTCAGCTCAGGATCATTCACTTTCAAGTCTCTGGGCCCCGCTTTCCTGACTTATCTGCACAACAGTGATCTGGCCGCACCTCCCTTCCAGGTGTAAAGCCTGGTTGGGCTGGAATTACTTTTAAAAGAAATGTAAATCCCTGCCCCTTCTGGTTTTCCTAAATGCTGGAGGGTTTTCTCTTCCTTAGCTCCCCCCACCTAACCTCCTTGTCCTTTCCTAACCTTGGCAGCACCTTAGCAGCTGGCCAGCACTTACTGAGAGTTTACCATATGTGCCAAGCACGGTGCTAAGTGCTTTACACACCTTAGCGTCTTTCGCTGGAGGCCGCTAGCTCCAAAGAACCACAGGCTCAGACCTGAGCAGGTGTTAGAAAATGGAAGGAGGCACAGCCAGGAGTACCAAACCTGTGTCCTCAGGGAGGAGGCTCTCCTACCCAGCTGGGATCAGGCACCTGGGCTGCAGACCACCAGAGCCTGGAGGCTCACCTAGCCACCTGTCGGTTCTTTAAAGGTGAAACTGTCTTTTTCCTCCTGATCCCCCTACAGTACATTTGGGACCTAAAGCATCTCAGTGAACTAAATAAATAAGTGAATAGCGTTATGTTTGGGTTTGCCTGAGAATAAGCATCACCTGGGATATTTGTTAAACTATTGATTCCAGATCTTCAGAATTAGAATCTGGAGGAAGAGTGTGGTAATCTACTCATTTAACAAGTACCTCAGTGATACTTACCAAAGGATTTTGGGAGCCTGAACAGGCTAGGGTTCTTATTGTAATTTGTTTGTTTTGTTTTGTTTTGTTTTTGAGACAGAGTTTTATTCTGTTGCCCTGGGTAGAGCGCTGTGGCATCATAGTTCACAGCAACCTCAAACTCTTGGGCTCAAGAGATCCTCTTGCCTCAGTCTCTCAAGTAGCTGGGACTACAGACACCCACTACAACGTCCACCTAGTTTTTCTGTTTTTAGTAGAGATGAGGTCTTAACTCTTGCTCAGACTGGTCTTGAACTCCTGATCTCAGACAATCTACCTGCCTCAGCCTCCCAGCATGCTAGGATTACAGGTATGAGCCATCATGTTATAATCTGTAACCCATCTCCCTAGTTGCAGTTTCTTCATCTGGAAAACGCAGTTGGAGATCAGTCCTCACATGTAGATTAAATGAAATAAATGTAAATAAGGCTTCTCAAGTATTTTAAAACCTGCTGTAATTGCACAGCATTACACTTACAGGTGTTATCATGAGTGCTCCCTGGTTGTCATCTGACCTCCCCAGCCTGAGGGTTCACTGGCCAGAGGCAGAAGCCACCTTCATCCAGGTTATGCAAACATAAATGAAACGGTGAAGTTCAGAACAGAGTAGCCTTATCCACCCAGATTGGGGAAGGAGCAAAAAAAAGATGATGTATCTCCTTTCCATAGTAGACTAGAGGCTTCCAGTATCCCTGCAATATGTGGCACGTAGTAGGTGGTCAGTAATGGCTTATGGACCTTAAAATAAATTATAAATAAATTATAAATTTTATAAATCATAAAAACTGATAACATTTATTGGTCACCTATCATTAATGATTGCATTGATTTTATCATCGTTCTTGCTTCAGAAATGAGAAAACAGGAACTCAGAGGGAACAAGGTAACTTGCTCAAAACCACAAAAGAATGTGAAGGAAGGGCTGGTCTCGCCCAAACCTGTGCTTTTAGCCCCTGTTGCTTCTCCATGGATGAGGGGTGAAAATGTGCCTTCTACTAAAACTTTTTTAAAATTCTCAAAGTCTTGCCTTTCCCAGGGTCCACCAGCTGCAGACAAAGCTCCTTTCTGATGTGTATTGGCTTAGGGCCATGTGGGAGCCTGGAATTTCTCTGACCAACAGTGGAGCAACCATCTGACAGAGTCCTTCCATCTCTGAACTTTCTAGGGCTCTGGCACCCTGGAAGAGCCCGAATCTGTTTCCTCTTTGGGAGAGAAGCCAACAGTCATCTTCATTTTTTAAGGACATTAGTTAGTCCAGGATCTGTTCCCAGCAAGTAAAAGCAGAAGTACCCTTTTCCCAAACAGAGAATGACACCTTCTCACTTCCTCTGCCCCAGACAGACTGACCCATAGATTCCCTGACCTGGGAGATAACCTCTGAGGCCTTCCCAGCTGGTAGGAGGGTGAGGGCAAAGTCTCTCAAGGTTCTCAAATGCTTTTCTTCTGGCCCTTTGGGACCCTTTCTTGACATGAGCAGTAACATGTGACGTGGTTAAGTGCTGAGGCTCTAAGGTTGGGCCTTCTGGAGGCAGAATCAAGATCCTTCTCTGTCACTTCCCACCTAGGCACATTGTACCAGTCACTTACTGTCCTGGAGCTTCTACTTGCTCAGCTGTAAAGTGGAGATAAATAATAACATCAATATGACAGGAATGTAATAAATAGTAAATGTGTGTGAAGTACATAGTGCATGTAGCATTTGCTCATTCATTTATTCATTAAACAAATGCTACATGCTTATCTAGCGAGTCTGTGCAGGTTGACTCAGAGCTAGATTCTCAGGGAGTCAAGGGCACACATTCAGTGAGCCTCGAGTCCCAGGTGTGATGATGGCCACCTTCACGTTAGCCTGTGTAAGGAATCCTGTTCACCCTTAACTGAAGCTATGTGTGGGGAGGCATTTTAGAGATGGAGAAACTGAGGTATAAAGGAATTAAATGGCATAAGCTTTGTTGAGACTGGAGGGCACCTGCTTTCTCATACCCCTCCAGAGCCTAGCACAGATCCTGGCTCACAGGTACTCAGGAAGTATTTGCCAAGTGATTGAATGAATCCCGTGTTCCTGAAACAAGGTCCCCAAATAGCCTTGCCTTCCACCTGATCTTCCCTCCTGCTTTTCCCACTTTATCTCCTTGGTAAACTCTTATTCATCGATCAAGACACAGTTTAAAAGTCCTTTTGTCTACAAACCTGTCACTAGCCACCACCATCCTTCCCCAGCTATTTAGCAGAGTCCTCTTGTAAGTAAGCAGTTGCCCAAAATCTCTTTGGTGATGGCCACCAGGCTGTGAGCTCCCTGGAAGCAAAGACCATTCTAGACTCATTTCTGTCTGAAGCTCCGGCCCTTGGTTCATCACTGACCATTTCTGGGCATGGTTCACAGCCTATGTGAATGAATCCAGTCTCATAAAAGGGAAAGGAGGTCTCGGCACAGGCTTCTTGCTCCCACTCGCAGTACGTGCCCACCTTCCTATTACCCCACACTGCTGGTCTTGGAGGCTGACACCCAGAGTTGACAGGTTCTGTCCAGGTAACTCTGCTTGCACACATGGCTCTCCGTGATCTGGGGACAGAATAAGCCTCCATCTCCAGCCTCCCCTCCAGATCTCTTGTGCTCCAAAAGCAGTCCAGCCCCAGGGAAACACCTGCCCTTCCCCAAAGTTCAAAGTTGTTCTTCCTCTGCCCCTACTTCATTCACACAAAACACTCCTATTTATCCCACAGAATCCATCCTGAGGGTTTCTTCTCCCACAGAGCCTTCCTCACCTGGTCTCCCTCCCCCTCAGCCACTCCTCCCCATGAACTCCTCACTCAGACTGATCCCAGCTATTCTTTGCTTATGAGACATAGTTCTCGAGCCCAGAGCAGTTTTCCAGCAGCCAGCTTGGTGCCCATTTGCTTGGTATTCTTCAGAGCCCTGATATCCGGCACTTAGTAAATAGGTTGCAAATCATGCTCGCAGCTGGCCTTGGCTAATAGCAATGTGTTGTCTACTGCCAATCATGTTTTGAAAGTTTTAAAGTTGGGCAGTGACTGTGGCTCAGTGGGTAGGGCGCTGGCGTTGTATACCGACGGTGGCAGGTTGGCAGGTTCAAACCTGGCCCCGGCCAAACTGCAACAAAAAAAAATAGCCAGGCGTTGTGGTGGGCGCCTGTAATCCCAGCTACCCGGGAGGCTGAGGAGTTGAACGTTGCTGTGAGCTGTGTGACGCCACGGCACATTACCAAGGGCGATAAAGTGAGACTCTGTCTCTACAAAAAAAAAAAAAAAGAAAGAAAGAAAGAAAGTTTTAAAGTCACCAACAATGAAAATTTTTGAGATTTTTTTTCATCATTATTAAATCATAGCTGTGTAAATTAATGCAATCATGGGGCACCATACACTGGTTTTCTAGACCATTTGACACATTTTCATCACACTGGTTAACATAGCCTTCCTGGCATTTTCTTAGTTATTGTGTTAAGACATTTATGTTCTACATTTACTAAGTTTCACACGTACCCTTGTAAGATGCACCGTAGGTGTAATCCCACCAATCACCCTCTTTCCGCCCATCCTCCCCCCTCCCTGGAAAATTTTTGAGATTTTGCATAACATAGTCCCCCAACCCCCCTTCATTTGAAAATGGAAAAGGGGGTTGAGGGGAACTATGTTATGAGCCCTCATTTCCACTTGACAAACTTTCCCTAAGTCTGAGTTGTCATTATTTCCTTTAGGCAGGGTCTATTCTTGTAAGTACCATAGTCCCCATCCCTCCTTAACTTATTATACCCATTTGCCTGGTCCTAAAGACAAATGGGTTTGAGACCCTTGTTCAAGTTGGATGAGAGAAAGACACTCTGGAATCAGAAAAGGCACACTAAGCAGGGGTTGGGTTAGGCACAGCCCATGTCCTTCTTCATAGCCCTTGGATTATGGGTATCCTGCATGACTGGATGAGATAGACATGGCTATTATTTTTCAAATGTTTACCACTATCTAATTTACCCTTAGTGCTTCCACTATCTAATTTACCCTTCCTATCAACCCCATAAAGCGGATTGGATGCTCAATCCCGTTTTATAGCTGAGGAAACTGAGGCTCAGAGAGGTTAAGCAGTGTGCCCCAAATGGAACACCTAGCAGGTGGTTATGCTGTGATGGGCTCTAGGTCATTCTGACTTGGGAACCCAGAGTGGGTAGTACCCTGTCCCAACATGGTCACTTATTACCTCCCTTGCACAGAAAGGCCTTTGCCACACTTCACCATTTAAATTGACTTCTTGCACACTGTTATATCACTCTGTTCATTTTCTCCATAGTTCTTTTATATCACTCTGTTCATTTTCTCCATAGTTCTTTCACAGTTAAAAATCAATTTATTTTGCTTGGTTCCATGCATTTATTTTTTATCTATTCCCATCTCCCAGAACTGGGCTATAATAAGTCAGATTCCTTATCTGTTGGCCTCATCACTGGACCCCCAGCCATTAGCACACTTCAGAGTACTCAGTTCACGTTTGTTAAATGAATGTATTTAACCTAGTGCTGCACTGGAGGACACAGAGGTAAGAAGGTGAGGACATGAGGGGCTTCCTTGTCCAGTGACCACCAAAGAGACATAAGCCTTGCAGGTTACCAACTTCTTCTGGTTTCAAGTTCTTCCACCTTACTCTCCTGAGCACATGGAGGGGTACACAATACGTGCTCAATGAATACTCCATACATCTGCCTTAGCATGCCAGCATCTTGACATCGGCAAGGCAATGCCCCCTCAGTGTTGCTGTCTCCTCATGGACACGATTCATGCTGCCCTCGCCTCCATTCTCTCTTGTCATCCTTGCAGGAACCCTGTGACCTGAGCAGGGCTGGGCCCTGCATCATCTGGCTGGCAGGGGCCAGGACCATCTGATTCTGAAGCTCATGCCCCTCTAGCTCCTATGGCTGATTGTCTTCCCCAGCCTCTCCTGGGTGGAGCCTTGTGCTTCCCACAGGGTCAGGAGGTGAAGGCTCAGCCAGCCTGGGAACCCCGTGGAATGGAAAGGTTTTGTGAAACAAACAAAGAGACCACCAGGAAGATGCCCTCTCCTCCCACCCAGGAAGCGTCTCAGAGATTCCCACAGCCCGGCCACCTCAGCCTCCTGCCTCCCACCTCCCCATGGATTCTCCACCAGGGAGTCACTGGTGCTGAAGTTGATCTGGAGTTTGCTAACCAAACTTTGTACCTGGGGCTGGGAGAAGGGCCCTCTCTGTGTTTGTGAGTGCAAGTGCACACACATGAGTAAGTAGAGGGCATGGAGGAGAATGAGAACTAAGAATAAACACTAGGGAGTGCTCAGTGTTTGCCCTGTACTGACTGTGCCAGGAGATTTTTGTACACAATTGGCTCAGTGTCTCCCAGAATTACTTGATGATAATAATCACTCAGGCACTTAATATTAATAACAAAGGGATTTCAAAAGTCATAGTACATTATTTTTTAAATGCACCTTTAAGATATAGTAACTTCAAATGTACAAAAGACAAAAACTTATAAAACTATCCCCTGATTATTTAAATTTCTTTTATACTTATTTAGTTCTGTGAGTTTTTTTTTTTTTTTTCTTGAGATAAAAGAAAAAGCTGTCTCAAGCTGTCGCCCTGGGTAGAGTGCTGTGGCATCACAGCTCACAGCAACCTCTAACTCTTGGGCTTAAGTGATTCTCTTGCCTCAGCCTCCCAAGTAGCTGGGATTACAGTTGCCCATCACAACACCTTGCTATTTTTTGGTTGTAGTTGCCATTGTTGTTCGGCAGGCCTGGGCTGAATTTGAGCCTGCCAGCTCCAGTGGATGCAGCTGGCGCCTTAGCGGCTTGAGCTACAGGCGCTGAGCCTAGTTCTGTGAGTTTTGAATGTGACATTTTAACCTAATTCTTTGCTTTACTCAACATTTACTATTTTTAAAAAGCATTATATGAAAAATATATTATTAAAAATTCAAAAATCCCCCAAAATGTGTATGGATAATTCAAGTTCAGTGATGAATGGCTAGGCCAGGTGCGATGGCTCATGCCTATAATACTAGTTCTTTGGGAGGCTGAAGTGAGAGAATCACTTGAGCCCTGGAGTTCCAGACCAGCCTAAGCAAGATCAAGACCCTGTTTCTATTAAAAAATAGAAAAAATTAGCCAGGTATGGTTGCATGCACCTGTAGTCCCAGTTGCTTGGGAGGCTAAGGTGGGAGGATTGCTTGAGCTTAGGAGTTCAAGATCAGCCTAAGCAAGAGCAAAGACCCCTGTCTCTACTAAAAAAGAATAAAAAATTAGCTGGGCATTGTGATGAGCCCCTGGAGTCCCAGCTACTTCTGGGGCTGAGGCAAGAGGATGGCTTGAGTTCAAGGGTTTGAGATTGCTGTGAGCTAGGCGGAGGCCATCACATTCTACCCCAGCAATAAAGCGAGACTCTGTCTCTAAACAAGCAAACAAACAAATAAATACAATGTGATGTTCTTTGTAAATTTGTAACATTTACACTTCTGCAGCAGAAATATATGTAATAGAATCTATTTCTATTCAAGCTTGAAAGTGCTCTAAAACTTTTGGGATACCAAAGTCTTATAGGTCTATAGCCTCAGTGGGCTCCGGGAGTGGGACTTAAAAATCCTTGCCCTTCCAGAGAGTCTTATTAGGGGAAACAGCATAATCTCTTTCTTTTTTTCCTCTCTCTGGCTTTCCCATCTTAAGATGGAAGGCTGAAGCAAGAGAATCATTTTGAGCCCAAGAGTTTGAGGTTGATGTGAGCTATGATGCCAGAGCACTCAACTGAGGTTGACAAGTCTCAAAAATAAATAAAGATGGGGGATCAGGCTCAGAGAGGCTGGATGACTTTCCCAAGGTCACACAGTTAGTTAATAGCAGTGCTTGGGTAGGGCCCAGGTAGTCTGACTCCAAAGCTCACACTTGGGTTAATTCAGACAGGCTGGGGCAACTTGCACCTCAAACTCTTCAGGCCCTGTGCCCTGTTGGCCACTGACCACAGGGGTCATAGGATCTCTGGGAAGGTGCATCCCCCACTAACATCAAAGGGCCCTATACTTCAAAGGCAGCTTGGGGGGAGATGCACATACCAGACTGGGTATGCAGGGAAGCCTGAGAGAGCTAATACCATTAACCAGAGACCCATCGGGGCAGGAAGTATCTTCACTGAGCAGGTAATTCACTGAAAGTGGCTTGAATACATTCTCACCCACCAACCACCCTGGGAGCCTTTCATTCTAGGGCTACTAACAAAACCTCTGGACACTTAGGAATTATGGCTGAGGTGGGGGCTGTGCCACATGTGTGTGCTTTCCATAAATGAAAACACTTGTTAGAAACCAGTTGCTACCAAATTTGTGCCAGGCATAGTGCTGGGTGCTTTGGATACAGGCCTCATTTTTATCCTGAAACTAGGTACAGGGTAACCACATTCCATGTACAGCTCTAAAGAGCTCTTTTCATGTTGTATTCTGTAGGTATAATTATTCCCATTTTACTGATGAAGAAAACAGAAACTTAAATTGCTTAAATATCCATCCAAGGTCAAGTTAGTACTAAGTGGCTGAGCTAGAACTGGAGCCTAGTTCTGTTTCCATGCTAACCTCCATTCCCAGCCACATCAATCAGGAGGGGACAAACAGCTAAAACCCCAGGGTACTCTTCTGGCCCTTCAGGAGTTAGCTCTGTGCCTGTTTGCCCACTTATCACTCATACACCTTTCAGGAATGAGGAATGGGCAATCCAATGCTGAGATTGCCCCATGATTTGAGATGGTATAGCAAGGCCCACTCCGAACTCCTCCCATCACTCCCATGTCCATCCACCCATACCCTAATCATTTTCCACCTGCCTGCTCCCCAAACACCCAGCAACAGAAAGGCCCGGTGTTGTGAAGTCTGAGGGAGGCACGTAGCTC
Organism: Loris lydekkerianus; assembly: GCA_963574355.1. Classification (NCBI taxonomy): domain Eukaryota; kingdom Metazoa; phylum Chordata; class Mammalia; order Primates; family Lorisidae; genus Loris; species Loris lydekkerianus. Next base: position 69,159 of record CAUYPK010037646.1, on the reverse strand, counting down.
AAGTTCAGGGCCACATCTCCCAGCTCCAGTCTGGGCCACGCTTCCCTTCCAGCGACCTTCCACCCCAGTCTTATGGATAATTCTTGCATACCTTTGCTCTTCCACCTCTCAGCTCCCCTTTTTTGTCTTCCTTGGGGACTGCATTCCTTAGGACCCTGTTTCATTCCCCACTATTAAGATCTAAAGGTCACAAACCTTTTCTCTGTCTCTACCTGCCTTATACCCTGAGCTGCCCCAGTAGGGTTGGTAGGTTAGTAAAAAGAATTTGGAGGGACCTGCCCTGCTGGGTAAATCCTCCTTGCAGGGGAAGTCCAGCCAAGGAACTCCCTGAGGGCAGGTGTTGGGGGAGGGCCGGCAGTTATACTATGTCTTGGAGGAGGGGTGGCAATCTTAGGTTCTCCTTCCAGCTCCACCCTGACCAGTATGTAACATTGTTGAGCCTCAATTTATGAATCTGGGATGATTCCCAGCTCTGGCCTGGCACTTACCTATCTTGTGCTAGAGCTCGGAGGTGGGAGTATTTCGCAGCATTCAGGACCAGCACGTGTGGGCCTTATGGCTTCTTTCCCCCACCTGTCCCCACCCATCCCCACCCATTCATGAAATGCAGCCCATTTCCTCCTTAATTCTTTTTTTTTGAGACAGAGTCTCACTATGTCGCCCTCAGTAGAGTGCTATGGCGTCACAGCTCACTGCAACCTCAAACTCCTGGGCTTAAGCAATTCTCTTGCCTCAGCCTCCCAAGTAACTGGGACTCCAGGTGCCAGCTCCAATGCCTGGCTATTTTTTTGTTGCGGTTGTCAATGTTGTTTAGCTGGCCAGGGTTGGGTTTGAACTCGCCAGCCTGGTCGTATGTGGCTGGCCCTGTAACCATTGTGCTGGAGGGACCGAGCCACTTTCCCCCTTATTTTTTTGCTTTTATGAATACAAAATTAAGGCATATTCACTGAAGAAAATGTATAGACTAACAGTACATGTAGGAAGAGAAAAATTCCCGATGACCCCAGGCTCTGGATGTGACCATGATTAACATTTGGGGGTTACTCCTTCCTGTTTCCCCATTAAGCATTTATGTACAAGAGCATCTTTTACTTAGAAGAATCACACAGTGTGAACTGCTCTGTAAACAGCTTCTCTCCTGAAACCTCAATGTCTTTCCAGGACAGAAGCATAGCCTCTACTGCCATTTAAAAAGAAATGTTGTGGATGGCACCTGTGGCTCAAAGGAGTAGGGTGCCAGCCCCATATGCCGCAGGTGGCAGGTTCAAACCTTGCCCTGGCCAAAAACTGAAAAAAAAAAAAAAAAAAAAAAAGGAAATGTTGCTTATTTGTCAAGCCTCCACCTCCAAGAACCCAGCCTAGATTTTTCCAGCCTGGTCAACCTCTCTTTCAGGGGCCTTACCAGATCCTTCCTCCTACCCAGCTCCTCCTAAATTATGAGCTTCCAGGAAGCAAAAGCCTCTTCTAGATCCCTGCACTCAGGGGCCAGGTGCTCAAAAATGAGGCTTGAGGCCAGGCGAAGTGTCTCACACCTGTAATCCTAGCACGCTGGGAAGCTGAGGCGGATGGATTGCGTGAGCCCAAGAGTTCCAGACCAGCCCGAGCAAGAGCAAGACCCGTCTCTGGAAAAAAAAAAAAAAAAATGAGGCTGGAAAAGGTACTTTTCTTGATTGTTGTCATGGCGAGGTGGCCGTGGCAAAGGAAATGACCACTGGACTTGGAGTCATAGTCGTGCCCCCAGCGGTCGTGCCTACCTCTGGCTTCGCTCTCCGGTTTGTAACGCAGAGACTTAATAGTATGTGCGGGGCGGCGCCCAGTTCCACGCCTGGCACAGCCTAGGCCCTCGGCGGAGGAATGGCAGGCTAGACGGAGCCCGGGGAGGTGAGCGCGCCTGGCCGCCCCGCGGGGCCGGGGGTGGAGGCCCAGCGCCCGCCCCCGTGGGAAAGCGCGCGGAGGGCGACCCGGGAGAGTCCGCGCCGGCCGCGGAGTGCAGAGCCGCTGCGGAGCGAGACAACCGAGGTCCCAGGCGCCCGTGAGTGTGTCCGCCATGTGGGGAGCAGAGGGAGGTGTTGTCGCGGTGGTGGGGCGGCTCCTCTCCACTGGTCCCGGCCTGAGCGCACTGTGGGTCTTGCCCACCGCAGCAGCTCCCCAGCCCTGCGATCTCGCCGCCTGTCCTGGACACCCATGAGCACAAGGTGCCGGGAAACGGGCACTCTGTCCTGAGCTCCAACCCGTGGTCGGCGGGGTGGGGGTTATGTTATCAGCGGGGTGTGTCCCCTTCTGTCTGTACTGTCCCCTGTCTGTGCTTGTGTCCAGTCATCCCATTCTCTTGCCACTGGTAGAGAAGGGGGGATGGGGGGAGTGGGGGTCATGCCCTGGCTTGGCAAATTGGGGAGTGCTGTTGAATGTGGGGGCTGGGGGATAAAGTCATAGTTCAGGGCTATCTGCAGAGCCCCCAGTTGAGGCGGGGGGCGGGGTCACACATGCCATCACTGCCTTCTTGCTAGGGGCTACTGCTGCCCCTGGGCTCTGGAGAGAGAGGCTGTCCTCCCTCTACCCCCACTGGCCCAGGGGAGAACAGTTTATAGTAGCCCCTGCCACAGGTTGTCTAGAGCCCACTGGCCACTGTGGTTGCTGCTGCCGCTTTACAGAGGAGAAATCTGGACTCAGAGAGGTGAAGTCATTTGCCCAAGCAGTCATAGCAGTCAGAGGCAGAATGGGCTAATGAAACTTACATTTCAGACCTTCCAATGCCCCTGGACCTAATTTGTATTGTGTTCCCTTCCTTTTAAAGCCCTTTTCCCCAAATGTATGAGGCTCTACTCCATCAAAAGTGATTTCCTCTGGCAGTACCTGGTCTGTCTGCTGTCCTCTGAGGGACTGCCCAGGAGGGTGGTGGTGGTGGTGGGGAAATTACTGGGACTGGGTAGTGCAGGCCTGCCAGGGTTGGGGTAGGGCATCTGGATGGGTCAAGGGGCCCACATGACCTTGGCATGGTTCTTGGCTTCCCATGACTCCAAACAGCATGCTGTGCAAGGACCCAGCTTAGGCAGGGACCCCTTAAATCCCTCTCTGGGCTTCAGCTACCTTCATCTGAGGAAGGGGTGGTCATTACTGGTACAGACACCAGGGTGAAAGTGAAAGGGACTGAAGAAAGAGACGCTGAAAGCCCTGATCTTGTAGCCCGGCCTAAGCCCTCCCCTCCCCTCCCCTCCCCTCCCCTCCCCCTTCCCCCAACATCCCATCAGCGCCCACCACTGTGCCCCCATGTCTATAGCCACTGCCATCCACTTCCAGCCACTATTACATCTTTTGCAGCCAATTTCACTCTTTACCCCATTAGATTCTGTGAGTCTCCTGACTGGCCCCACCCACTGTGGAATCTGCCCTGGCTGGGATTGTGGGAGAGACTGCGTTGCCAAATCAGTTCTAGCCCTACTTTGCCTCACAGCAGCCTTTGACACAGTTGAAACGCTCCCCTACCTCTTGGCTTTTGTGCCACCAAGCTTCCCCGCACCTTCCAAGCCCTCCTTGGTAATCCTCTGTCCTCTTAGCTTCATCCCTCTTCCTAGGCCTCTCCCTCCTTCAGCTGCCCCCCACTGTGCTCTGCTTCTTACTTCTCCTGCCTGCTGCTTGCTTCCCCCAGAGGCCTCACCCATCCCAAGGCCCTGTCCTTCACTAGTTAGACACCCTCTTTTCCAGAGCTCTGGACCCCTGTACCTATCTGTCCCCATGCATCTCCTGTGGGTAGGCCCCCTTGCAGGCCTCTCAGCTCCACTCGCTGAGACTTAGCTCTATCTGCCTCTTCTCCAGTGTTCCCACTTCATCCAACCCCCTGATTCCTCATTCCTTCCTCCCCAGCACCACAGCATCCAAGTAGTACTGGCCCTGTTGATCCTGCTTCCGAAACTGTTCTCTAGAATCCATCTTCTCTGCTGTATCTCCTCCATCACCACCAGGTCTCAGCCACTTTTATCTCGCTCAGGGATGACTGCAATGGCCTCCTTCCTTCCATCCTTCCCCTGTATCCCACTCTGCCCTGGAGCTGCTAGACAGAATGGCTCCCCTCATTGGAACCTCCGTGCCTCCTCTTGCCATTAGGGTCACATGCAAGCTCCTGAACCCTGGCCTTCCCCCCCTCCCCTGCCCTCTGGGCTCATTGCTCCCCAGATGCAGCCATATGCTTGTTCCCCTCTCAGGGCCTTTGTCCTTGCTGTTCCCTCTGCCTGGCACACCCTTTCTCCCACTCTTTTTTTTTGAGACAAAGTCTTTGTTGCCCCTGGTAGAGTGCTGTGGCATCATAGCTCACAGCAACCTCAAACTCTTGGGCTTAAATGATTCTCTTGCCTCAGCCTCCTTTCCCACTCTTTGCCTTAAGAACATCTATTTAGCCTTCACTTCTTAGCTTACACATTACATCCTTGGAGAGGCCTTCCCCCATGACCCCGTCTAAAGATGACCCCTTCAGACTCCCTAAGAGTACCCCGCATTTTTCCTTCAGAGTATTTATTGTCATCTGTGAGAGTGTCTTTATGTGAAGAGCTGTTGGTTAATGTCTGCCTCCTCCACCAGCCTGCAAGCTCCATGGAGCTATCTGGTTTACAGTCTGTGTTCAGCCTAGCACAGTGACAGGCACACAGTGAGCTCCCCGGAACCATCTGTTGAAGGAGAGATGTGGAGGCTGGGCTGCTGAGGTAGTCCTGCTGCTATCTGTCCAGCAGGTGGCCTCCTAGGCCAGAGCTTCCAGCAGCTTCATCTTTGAGAACAGACCCTACTCTAATCTTGGGTCCCCCAGTTGAGGTACAAGTGGCAGGAGAGGGAGCCAGGCTGCCCCTCTTTTGCCTTCCTGCCCCAGAGAGTCATCTGCACTTATTTCTTTGGGACTTACGACCTGGCATCATAATGATTTACCGGTACCTCCTGCAGGTGGCTGGGAGCAACTCAAGCCAGAGACCTAACCTATTGCTTTTTCCTCAGAGCTTATACAGAGCTCAGAAAACCATGACTCAGTCCTGTGAAGAGGCTGCTCCTGGTAGTTAACATTACACTCTGGGTTCTAATCCTGACTCCTAGTTGTGAGACTTAATTAGGCAAGTTACTTAACCAACCTGTGCTGCTTCTGTGAGACTAGTACCTGCTTCACATGGCTGTTGTGAGACTAGAGTGAGGAAATACTTAAAAAGTATTTAGAATGGTGCCCAGTGTGTAATAAGCGCTCAGCAAATGAAAGCTTACATTATTGAACATTTCTTTACCCCTTACTCAAATCCCCAGGCCCAAGTCAGGGAGAGGCTGCTCATAGTTGCACGGGGGCACATTGTGTATGCTTGTACGTGGCACACACACGTGTGTAGGAACAACACACAACTCCCCCAGCTACAGCTCGAGCAGGCCTAGGCACCCCCCTCGCCAGGACAAAGGAGCCCAGCAGACAGACATCTTGTTGACTCCCTGGCCCTGTGCCCTCAGTACCCAGAGACATTGGCTTTGCAAGGCAGGTTGCCATGGCAGCAGGCGACCCGGCCTGCAGGCAGGGTCAGTGGCTGGCCTTGGCCGAGCTCTCTGGCTTTTTAGAAGGAGGTGGCCTTCCTGCCAAGGCACAGGCCTTCCTGCTGCTTGACTGCAACCATGGTCCCACCCAGACCTCACCTTGGGCTCCAGGCCCTGGGAACCAAGAGGCTAAGCCAGCCACTCCCTTCTGGGTGTTTCCGCAGCCCTTGACACATGCCCATTTTGCCCATCCCTTGCACTCTACTAGGAAGATCTGGTGTGGGCCTTTCTCTTCTACCCCATGGTGAACTCCTGGAGAATTCAGATAGTGCCCAACTATAGCAGATCTCTTTTGAATGTTTGTGGGGTGAATGAACAAACAAAAAAATGAATTCCCTCTCACTTATTACCTTGATGAGAGTAAAGTTTCCAGACATAGTTCAGCCTGCTCTAGAAATGGCCTATTCATCTCACGAACATAAATTTAGTATCTACTGTGTGCCAGACGTTGCTCTAGGTGGAACCAAGATTTAAACCCAGATAGACAAGTTCCTGATCTCATGGAGCTGACATCCCAGGGAGAAGAAGGATAATAACAAGCAAAGAAAGTGAGGAAAATATCAGATAAGGACAGGTGCCTCCTGAGAACTGTAGCAGAGTGATGCAGTAAGGAAGGACTGAGTGGCTGTTTTAGGTGAAGGCAGGGAAGACCTTTTCTTCTTTTTATTTATTTTTTTCTTTTAGCTGACTGGGGCTGGGTTTGAACTCGCCACCCTCAGTATATGGGGCCGGTGCCCTAGCCACTGAGCCACAGGCACCGCTCCAGGAAGGCCTTTTCAAGGAGGAAATGTTTGAGCAAAGACCTCACTGGAAAGATGATCTGGAAGAATTAACATTTAGGAAAGAGGGACCAGCAAGAGCAAAGGCCCTGGGCAGAGGCCATACTCATCCAATGAGGAACCTAGAGAAGTGAGATGGGAACTTAGTGGGTATAGGGGATGATGAAAATAATACATAAATGCACTGACCTCCAAGTTACCACCCAGACCAAGCCATAGAATATTCAGCCCTGCACCTCAGGAGGTTCCCGCATGTCCCTCCCAGTCAACGCCACCTGTACCTTCACCCGCGGGTAACCACTGTTTTGTCTTCAGTCATCGTAGTCTGGTTTTGCCTGTCCTGGGACTTCATACAAATGATGGAATCTTATGCTGTGTTCTTGTTTGGATCTGGCTTCTCTCACTCATCATTAAATCTGTGATATTCATCCATGATGTTGCTTATGTCGGTAATCGATTCATTTTATTCTTTTATTTATTTAAAAACATTTTTTTCATAGTTGCTAGGTAGTAGTATTCTGTGATAAGACTATGCCACAATTGGATTATCCATTCTTCTCGCAATTGTGGGCATTTGAGTTCTTTTCAAGTGTTTGGCTTTTCTGAATAATACTGCCAGGAATGTTCTTATAGGTGGTATGCCCTACTATATATATATATACACACACATATATATTTATACCCACACACATACTTTTAAGTGGCTTGTATATGTTGGTAAAGGGCTTGCTAGTTCTACACTTTTTTTTTTTTTTTTTCAGAGACAGAGTCTCACTTTATCACCCTTGGTAGAGTGCTGTGGTGTTATAGCTCACAGCAACCTCTAGCTCTTGGGCTTAGGTGATTCTCTTGCCTCAGCCTCCCAAGTAGTTGGGACTACAGGTGCCCACCACAACGCCTGGCTATTTTTTTTGTTGTTGTTGTTGCAGTTTGGTGGGGGCCAGGTTTGAACCCGCTACCCTCAGTATATGGAGCCAGTGCCCTACCCACTGAGCCACAGGCGCCGCCCTATGGTTTCATTTTATAGATGGGAAAACTGAGGCCCAGAGAAGGGAATTGATTTACCCCTGGTTACCCAGGCAGTTAGTGACTAACAGGAGATACTGCTGATTCTTTTTTTTTGAGATGGAGTCTCACTTTTGTTGCCTTGCATAGAGGTCCTTGTGGCATAGCTCACAGCAACCTCAAACTCTTGGGTATAGGAGTTCCTCATGCCTCAGCCTTTGGAGTAGCTGGAGCTATAGGCGCCAACCACAACACCCAGCTATTTTTAGTAGAGGCGGGTTCTTGCTCTTGCTCAGGTTGGTCTCGAATTTCTGAGCTTAAGCAATCCTCCTGCCTCAAACTCCCAGAGAGCTAAGGTTACAAGTGGGACCCACTATGCCTGGCCAATGCTGATTCTTTGTACAAGGAGAAGGCCTTGAGTCTCAGGGAGGAAGAGAGAGAATGAACATTTATTGAGCACTTACTGTGAATCGGATCCTCTTTAGGTATCATGTCATTTGCTGTAATCCTCAAAATTACCCTGCTAATTAGGCATCATTGTGCCCATTTTACAGGTGAGAGACCTGAGTCTATGAAAAATATTCATGGGGTGGAGTCAGGACTGAGGCAGGCCTGTCTGACTCAAAAGCCTGAGATGTCACCTTACCACCTGGGGGAGGTGAAGGCTCCATGTGTCAGGGCTGCATAGGCTGAGTGCAGAACCCACAGGGAAATGGAGAACTTGAAGAGATTCTTCAGATCCGGCACCCCTACCCAACCCCCCGATATGGGGCTCAGCAGGGAAAAAGGTCCCTGTCTGCTCTGAGGGCCCTAGTCATGGCTAATTTGCTGTGGGCTCTTGGGCCAGGGGTGCCTTCTCTGTCTTTTTTTTTTTTTTTTTTGCTCTGACCTTCTGAGTGGGGTTGGGACTGAGGGTCTCTTGGCCTTCATTGGCCTGAGGCTGCCCCTTGCCCCAGTGCTTCCACCAGGGAGGCTGGAGGGAAGAGATGGTTTGGGGCTCCCAGCGTCACCCTATAGGGCTGTATGGGGTCTCCACCTCCACACACTGATCTTCTTGACTCAGAACTGCACTCAGGGCCCCTTGGGAGTTCTTGGGGAGGCCTTTTTGGGAGAGGCCAATTAATTTTTTTTTCTCTCATTCTATGAGTTGTCTTATTTTTTTTTTTCAATTGTGGTAAAATAATACATTAAAAAATTTACTATTTTAACATTTTTTTTTTTGGCAGTTTTTTTTGTCCGGGGCTGGGTTTGAACCTATCACCTCTGGCATATGGGGCCGGTGCCCTACTCCTTTGAGCCACAGGCACTGCCTTATTTTAACAATTTTTAATTAAATGCTACAGTGGCAGAAAGTACATTGATGATGTATAACCATCACCACCATCCATCTCCAGAACTTTTTCATCTTCTCAGACTGAAACCCCATACCCATTAAACAATAACTTAAAAAGACTTTTAAAATAATGAGTGGTGGGCAGCACCTGTGGCTCAAGGAGTAGGGCGCCGGCCCCAGCCCCAGCCTCAGCCCCATATACCGGAGGTGGCGAGTTCGAACCTGACCCCGGCCAAAAACTGCAAAACTAAATAAATAAATAAATAATTTTTAAAAATAAAATAAAATAATGAATGGTATTTCTGTTTATGTTTTTTTGGGATATGTTTTTGTCTTTTTTGAGACAGAGTCTCACTATTGCCCTGGGTAGAGTGGCCTGGCCTCATAGCTCACAGCAACCTCAAACTCTTAGGCTCAAGAGATCCTCCTGCCTCAGCCTCCCAAGTAGCTGGGGCTACAGGTACCTGCCACAATCCTTGGCTAGTTTTTCTGTTTTTAGTAGAGACAGGGTGTTATTCTTGCTTAGTCTGGTCTTGAACCCCTGAGCTCAGGTGGTCCACCTGCCTTGGCCTCCCAGAGTGCTAGGATTACAGGTGTGAGCCACCTTGGCCAGCCTAAAATAGTGGTTTTTGGAGGGGTGGTAGAGGCAGCCCTCCCTGAGGCCCCTGGGGGAAGCTGTGAGAGGATGTGGAGCAATCTGAGAGGAAAGGCAGGAATTTGCAGGGAGAAACCAAAGCTCCCCCCCCCCCAACAGGAGGTTTAGCAGGCTTACTTCCAAGGCCCTGCCTAGGACTTTCCTAATCCCCTCCCTTGAGTGCCCCCATCCCCCTACAGAACAATGGGCATTTTAACCATTTCATTGCCTCTTGCCAGGAGCAGCCTAGTGCTGCACCTCCTTCAGAGACTTGAAGGAGAGGATGACATGACAGACTGGGGGATAGGGGCCCCAGAAGGGGACTTTTCCATAGGTCTCTAAATGTGAAATGCCAGTGAAGTGTGAAGTCAGAGCCTGGAGACGAGCTTCTGGGGGGTATGAGAGGTGCTAAGTACTGAGAGAAAGATGGACTTCATTCTCTCCTGACCCCTTTGGGAAAGAGCCCCCCTGGGGAAGCTGGAGGTAGAATGACCATGAAGGCCTCTTCTTGTCCTAGAGGTTCCCATCGGCCTTTGAAAGTCCTGGGATAGTTAACTAGAGAAGTTTGGAGTGGGGCTATGAGGTGGTATTTCTCAAATATTTGAGGGGCACCCCCCTGGGAGGAGGTACATGTGGTGTGGTGGTCCCAGTGTGTATGTGTGGGAGAGGTCAGGGGAAGACCAGGGCCAGCTGGGGAGAGAGGAGAGTGACTGAGAAGTGGATGTCAGATTCACATGAGCAGAAAGGTGAAGGATGTCCTAACACTCAGGAAGTTCTGAGTGGAAGCAGGCTGCCTTTGAGGGAGTGAGCTCCCTGTCACCAGGAGGATTCAAGTCAGGAAGTGGGTTAGTGTGGCTGAACACAGGGGTTCTGGCATCAGAGAAGGCAGCTGGACATTGGGAAGTTCCTTGCCAGCTCTGTGCCTCAGTTTCTTCACTTGTAAAAGGAGGGTGGTAATGGAATCTGCTTTGGGGGTCTATAAGGAATGGTACCATGATCCTGAAGTCTAACCCAGTAGTCCGCACTTAGAAAGTACCCAGTAAGGGGCAGGAGTACTAGAGGAGGAGTTTTTTGGGTGAGGTGGCAAGATAGGGTAAATTCCTACCCAGAGCCCTTCAGCCCTGATGTTTCATGAAAGGAGAGCTGGGGGCTCATTCTGACAGTGCCTCTGAGTTGTCTGAAGTTTGCCACCTGCTACCGAATGGGCAATTTACCCACATGCCCACCACATGTGGGGTCTGAGAAGAGGACCTTGTACTTATGTGCAAGGCAGTGATTATTTATCTCATTTTACAGACAGGAGATGAAGCTGAGAGACTCCTTGACTTACCCGGTGTAGACAGGGGGAGGCAGGAGCTAGATTAGGACCTGGTCTCCAGATGCCTGGTTGGGGCCCTGTTCCCACAACCTGTCTTGTGCTGGCCCTTGTCAAGCCTGGTCTCTGGGTTCCCCTCCCATTTAGACGGGTTGCCTGAGATCTTACTGGAAAGGATGTGGGGTGAGGGCCCCCAGGCAAGGTTTCTAAAGGAGTTTCCTTTCTCTAAAACTTTCCTGATGAGCCCTTGCCTAGGGCTTCTCATGGACATAGTGTATTGGACAGAGCAGGTGTGGCCGTCAGAAGAGCCAGGGAAGGAATTTACATGCATTACTTTGCCATCACCTCACCCCTGCTCAATGAGGCAGGACTTTTATTGTACTCCTTTAGTAGATGAAAAAACTGAGGCTTAAGGAAACTGTGTCCTCAGGGCACATGGCTGGTAAGGGTTTCAAATTAGGCAGCCTGACTTCAGAGCCCGACTTCGTTTGCCCACAGTGGAGGAATACCATCTCTGAATCCATTGCCTCCAGCCCCAGAAAACACCTGGATTTAGGTGGCTGACTGTGCTCCTCTGACCCTTGGCCAGCACACCCTTAAGAGGAGCTGGCATTGCTGGGGGCTTTGCCAGCTGGAGTTGGGAATATTGCACCCAGTGCTAGCAGAGGGAGGCAGGTAGTTAAAAGTGGATTGGCCCATTACAGAGGGAGAAGGGTCTTGGAGTCACTTGGAAGGGTGGTTTCTAAACACCAAACACCCTACTATTGCCTTACAACCACCCAAGTTGCTTTCCGTGGGCCATTCTGGTTTAGGAGGGTTGAGCAGGGCTGGGAGTCCTGAATTGAAACCCTCCTAACAACAATTCAAATTGACACACTAGCAGGCTGGGGAACTGTCTGGTTCTAGTTCACAGTTTACTCCTAACTGCAGGACAATGAATGCCTGTTTGGAATGGCCTGGGGGTGCGGGAGGGGCCTTCTAAGTCAGTGACCTCTAGTTTAGTGAATATGCATTGCTTCTGAGTTTGCTGTAAAGATGAGCAGACTCTGGTGGGCTAAGGTGTTTCCCTGAGGCTTCCAGGTGCCCCTACCTGCTGCTGGGTGCTTGGATTATGTAAAGGGACAGAGGGCTGGTATCTGTCCCTTCTGAAAAAGAAGACTAGTTCTTGGCCCAAGGACAAAGGAGACTAGGTCAGGTAATGAGTTTCTCATTGCTGGAAACAGTCAAACAGGCAGGTGACCACTGCCTCTCATGGATTTAGTATAGCGATCTCTCCAGATCACATAGGGTACACTGACTGGCCTCTCAGATTTTGTTTGTTTGTTTGTTTCTTTTTTTTTTTTTTTTTTTGAGACAGAGCCTCAAGCTGTCACCCTGGGTAGAATGCTGTGGCATCACAGCTCACAGCAACCTCCAACTCCTGGGCTCAAGTGATTCTCCTGCCTCCGCCTCCCAAGTAGCTGGGACTACAGGCGCCCGCCACAATGCCTGGCTACTTTTTGGTTGTAGCCATCATTGTTGTTTGACAGGCTTGGGCTGGATTCGAACCCACCAGCTCAGGTGTATGTGGCTGGCGCCTTAGCTGTTTGAGCCACAGGCACCGAGCCTCCTCGGACTTTGTTTCTTTAAACTGCACTTATTCTGGGGGCGGTGCCTGTGGCTCAGCAGGTAGAATGCTGGCCCCATATACGAGGGTGGCCAGTTCAAACTCTGGCCCGGCCAAACTGCAACAAAAAATAGCTTGGCGTTGTGGCGAGAGCCTGTAGTCTCAGCTACTTGGGAGGCTGAGGCAAGAGAATCTCCTAAGCCCAGGAGTTGGAGGCTGCTGTGAGCTGTGACACCATGGCACTCCACCGAAGGCGATAAAGTTAGACTGTCACAAAAAAAAACACCCTGCACTTATTCTATCATATTTTTATGCAGGGAGGGGTAAACAGTGTGATGTCTGAGAGTTGCTTTAAAATACTCCAGCAAGAAACCTCCCCCAGAGAGAGAAAAATGGTAGGTGAAGCAAGTGTGGTGACATCTTGGTAGTTGTCGTATCTGGACGATGGGTATGCAGAATTGATTATACCATTCTCTACATTTGTGCGTATATGTGTAGGATGCTTGAAATTAAAATGAAAAGGGACTATTAGAATGTCATAATGGATGGTGAAAAAACCCAACTGCACAAAAAGAAAGTAGAAGGAGCCTGCTCCCCTCTCTCAGGCCTTGGTTCCCCTCCCAGGGCTAAGCCCTCTTCCCAGCTTCCTCCATGGCCTTCCAGAATTAACTGTGTGTATACAAGCCTATAAGCATAAACAGGGTTTAATTTTATCTTATTAAAAATAGATAACATATCCACATGGAACAGAATTTGAATGCATGAGAGGGTATGCAATGAAAAGTTTCCTTCTTCCTGCGGCTCCAGCCACCCAGTTCTCTGCCCAAGAGGCACTGATGCTACTGGCTTGTTAGCTGTCCTTCAGAGCTATTCAAGGCTGCGAGCACGTGTGCACACGTGATGTACATATGCTCTTCTTAGAGTTCCTCAATGCTAGCATTTTAGAGGCTCTGCTCTGCGTCTTCTCTCCTGGCTTCCTTTCTCCCTCTGTCCTCCTCCTTTCTATCTGAGCTGGGGAGCTGAGTGCATGATTTTCCCTAATTCACAGTACATTATCATCCTCAGCAGGTGTGGCATTTTTCTCTTCATCCTGTTCCTTTTCTCATAGGCCTCCATGGTCACGTATTTGATAAATGTTTTTATATAATGTACATATCCTCATTTAAAAAAATTATGGTGTTCTGTGTATAAGTGCTGTTACTTCACATCAGTAGCTTTACACAGTGAATCCAACTCCATATATTACTTTGATCCCTGGATACTTTGTCTTCAAGCTCGTTCCACATTTCTGTGTGTGCACTGTGACTGTGGACAGGATTTCACGGTTGAAATCCATGTGACTTAGCCATTCCCCCCCAGAGACAGACACTGAGGTTGCCTCCAGCACCCCCACAGTCATGGTCGACACCATCTCCAGACCTCACCCCCCACTCTACAGAGCATTTTCTGTTAGCCCACATACATCTGCCTTGGGTTTTAAAATAGCTTCATGGTATTTCTAGTTTCAGAAGTTTTATAGTTTATCCAGCCAATCACCTTGCTATCACGGAACTTTCGGGTTTTCCATCTTTCATCCTTGCAAACATGACTAGCTTTGTCAATTTGCACACGTGCAAGCACATCTGCAAGCTAAGTCCCTACAAATAGAAGTGCTGAGGCAGAGGGTCTGCATTTGTCATTTGGATGGATACTGCCAAAAATGTGTATGTGTCTCTCCCACCCTTCATCAAAGCTGTCTTCTAGCACTAAGGCTCTTTGAGGTTCAGAAAGGGTGGCGGCCTGGCTGGTATAACACAGTCAGTGAGGGCTGGCACTGGCAAGTGATCTTTTCCACTCCTATGTGTTTCAAGCTGCAGAGTATCTGGGACCTTCCCGGTAAGTCTGGGGGCCTCCCCCTTTCCCAGAACATTCCTGGTAAGAAACTCCTCACCCATACTCACTGGTCCAGAAAGGTGTCAGCCCAGGAGCTTTGTTCTTGGGGACCAGAAGCTTGTCATGTGAAGGCCCCTGGAGGCTGTGTCAGGCCTGGCCTCTGTAGTTCCCTTGACCCTACCCCACCCCCATCTCCCCACAGAATCTTCATAAATGGCTCTGTCAGAGAGAGACATCCTTGGGAGCGTGGAGTGGTGTTGCTTGGAGACAACTGGGCAACAGACCTGGGTTATTTAAAGGAAAGAAAGGGTGGGAGGGAAGGGGTGACAGCCTGTTTATTCAGGGATGGATGGTCTCCCTGCTGCACGGTTTGGAAGCCCCCTTGCAGTCCTTTACTATTCCCAGTGTCCAGGGCCTGGGGCTCTGCAGTGAAAGCCAGCAGAAGGCCACTTGGAGCTCCGTGCTGATGGCAGTGGGGGCGGGGATTCTCTGTCTGTTCCAGGGGTCACTTTGCAAGCCCTGGCTGCTGGCTCTGGGAGAGAGGAGGTGAGGGCAGAAGGATGACGCAGTAGACAGGAATCTTTTGATCATTATGATAACAACTACTGTTATGTATTTAGCTTCCTCTTAGACAGCTATTTGTTAAAAGCTTTAAATTTATTAATCTTAAAACACAGTCAAAGTAGGTATGGCTGTCTCCATTTTATAGATGTAAAAACTTAGGCTCAGAAAACAGCTAAGTGGCAGAAACTGAACTAAAGGTCAGGTCTATGTGATGCAGAAGCCAAAACAAACCACCGTTCATTACTAGAGTTAGCTGGGCCCTGTCATGGCATCTACTTTACCCTGAGATGACCTAGAAGGTTCCTGCTCTGCTGTGACCCATCCATACTTCCCTTGCCCCACCCTCACCGCGCAGGAAACACATGGCTCTGAAATGACCAGTTAGTCTTTCTCCCCCCAGGTCTGTGAGCACCTCCAGGACAGGGGAGGGACTTGTTCATCTCTGTGCCTCAAGCCAGGGTCAGGCACAGAGTAGGGACGTAAAGAACATTTTTTTTTTTTTGAGACAGTCTCACTATGTTGCTCTCAGTAGAGTGCTATGATGTCACAGCTCACAGCAACCTCCAACTCTTAGACTTAAGTGATTCTCTTGCCTCAGCCTCCCAAGTAGCTGGAACTATAGGTGCCCACAACAATGCCAGCTATTTTTTGTTTTTGTAGTTGTTGTTGTTGCAGTTGTTTAGTTGGCCCGGGATGGGTTTGAACCTGCCACCCTCGGTGTATGTGGTTGGCGCCGTAACCACTGTGTTATGGGCACTGAGCCTTAAAGAACATTTTGCGGGCTGGGCATGGCAGCTTCCACTTGAATCCCAGCACTCTGGGAGGCAGAGGGATGGGTGGCTTGAGCTCATGAGTTGTGGGCCAGCCTGAACAAGAGATCCCATCTCCAAAAAATAGCCAGGCATTCAGGCATTGTGGTGGGAGGCTGAGGCAAAAGTATTGATTGAACCCAAGAGTTTGAGGTTACTATGAGCTATGATGCCATGGTACTCTACCCAGGTGTCAAAGTGCACTGTCTCAAAAAAAAGACTATTTTGCGTGTAGCTGAATGCTTGAGCAGCTCCCACTCAGACAGGGGTTGGCTGTCTGGCCTTGGGCCCTCACTTCTCGCTGACAGCCCTGCAGGGCCAGAAGAAATAATCTTCTTTTGTTGTTGTGTATTTGCTTATTGTGTCTTCCCACTAAAATGTCAGCTCCATGAAGGCAGGACCTTATCCGTCTCATTCACTTCTCAGGCCCTAAAAGAGAAGTTGGCATATAATCTGTGTTTGTTGACTGACTGCATGAATATTTGCAGTGAATGAGCCAGGTTTCCTTCCTCCTTTTCTTTCCTCCTCTGATGGAGCATTCTCCCTAAAGAACATTCTGGAGACACCCTCCTCCTGTATGTCCTGGGCACTCTTCAGTCAGGCCCTAAGTGGTGCTAGAGGCAAGCAAGTTCTGTGTAGCATTTTCAAACTGCAGTTCACAGGCAAAATCAATTTAATGCTCTGTAGTCAGCAGTAACAAAAAGAAACAGGATAGGATAGATGAGCAAGTGTCACAATGCATCAGATGCAAAAAGGCTAAGCACTTTTTTGTGAATAATTCATATTCATGAATTTGCACAGCTGGTTGCAGTGTGAAATATATTTCTGACTTTGGGTCTTGGTCAAAAAAGTTTGATCCTTGTGTGTGAATTTGGGGAGATGGGAGATGTGATCCTTGGATTTAAAACCAGAGGAGGATATAACCAAAAATTAATAATGGTGATGATAATGATGATGCTAACTACTGGACATGTATCCTGGGCTGGCAGGGCACTGGGAAGTGACAGGGAAGAAGTCCAGTGTGGACGGAGATCCTGAGGATAGGTGAAGGAGGAGTCTAAGGCAGGCAGATGGGAGATGGAACAGGCTGGGTCACAGTGTGAGGTCTAGTGGCAATATGTGTAATAATGACAATAACAGCTGCCATCAGCAAGCACTGACTGACTGAGTGCCAAGCACCTCTTTAATCTTCCAGACACTCCCAGGAAGTAAGAACTGCTCTTAGCACCATTTTACAATTGAGGAGTCAGAGAACTATAGTCATTTGTAGGGAAGGGGTTGCACAGTGATAAATTTGCTATGTCTAAAGATCTGAGCTTGGGTCTTCCCTGCTCAAAGCCCATGTCTTTCTTTAAGCCTGGAATTGCATACAGAAAGGGAGGGGTGCTAGTTCCTGCAGATGGGGCAGGGGCCTGCAAAGGCATACAGTCAGGGCAGACGGGGACTCAGGCAGCAGGGAGCTACCTGAGGCTCACAGACACTGGGCTTAGGGTGGCACTGCAGGTCCCAAGACCCACCCAAGTGGTCCCTGTTCTTGGCAGTAAGTGGTCACAGGGAGCAAAGCCAGGTCAGCCCCTGCCCTGATGCTGTCCATTCCTCGGCCTCAGTGTCCCCCAGCCTGTGGCGGAGTTGGCGGGGAGAAAAGCAGCAGGGCCTGTTTCCCATCTTTTGTCAAGTCTCATCTTTGTTGCTTGGAATCCAGCTCCTCTGCCTTCCGGCGAGTCATCTGTGCCTGTCAGGAAATAATTTTTGGCTTGAGTATTCCTAGGAGGGAGTCTAGGGTTCCCACAGCTAGTTTCTGCCCAGCAACTGAACTTGAAAGCTCTCTCCAAGATAGAGCACCAGCACCTTGCTTGGGCTGAGGGGGCTGTGGACGGCCACAGGTGACTCTGCTGGAGCGTGAGTAATGGGAGTTATTCGTTGTTCTTTGCTTCAGTAGGTCGTCTGGTTGTAGACTGTGGTGGGTTGCTTTGTGTGTGCGCTACACATACCCACATGTATACACATGCTCACTCGCATATCCACTCACCCCCACTGGACACTTGCACAAACGTGCATCTCTGTAAACATGAGTTCACACACAAGCAACACAGGCACATATATGTTCATGTGTCCATGCAAATGTGTTCAACACAGCACACATTTGTACAGCCTACCTATGGCTGTACCTTAGATAATAAGGTAAGATCTTGGGTGCTTGTGTGTGTGTGACTGGGTGGGGGGTAATGCTGGTGGGGGATACTATCCTGAGCCCTCTTTTCTTATGGGCTTCTACTCTGAGCATCCAGATTTCTCAGGGAAATTCTGCTACAGTCTGAGAGACTCAAATTGGCTCATCTGAGGGCACAGAGACCTTCCCTTGGGGGTACCCAGGGCTGTGCTATGTCCTTCTCTCCTCCATTACTCAGCCCCTATACCCCTCCCAGGCACAGATTGGGGCAAATCTGGTCCTAAAGGCTTTCCTGTGGTTACAGGGACACCCCCAGCAATCCCTCCCAGACTGCCAGTGCTGCAGGACTTACTGCTCTGAGCTGGGTCTTGGCAGACCCTCTGGGGTTCTGGGGGTGGGGCAGAGAGGTTGGGCACTGTGGTTTGGATGCATTCTGACCCTGAGACATAGCCAAGCCCCCAGCTCTCTACTCCTGGGGCCTGCTTGCTGAGCCCTGAGGCTGTCTGTTAGAGTCATAAGGGTGGTGATTGTTGGCTGTGCTGAGGATATCTCTGCTCTGGGCTTCTCTGTTTGGTTCAATAAGAACACCTACTGTGTGCACAGGGAACACAAATAAATGAATGAAGATGTGCCAGGCACTGTGCAGGAGACTAAGCACATATGTGTGCATGCAAACGTGTCAACACAGCACACATTTGTACAGGCACCCACAGGTACCTGGCCTTCTTTAGACCATAAGGTAGTGTCTTGTATGTGTGTGGTGTCTTGGGTGGAGGTAGTGCTGTATGGGGCCATCCCCGAGTCCCTCTGTGTTTGGTGAAAGTAAATGAATGAAGGAAGACAGGTCAGACTTGGCTTTTGTCCTCTAGAACCCCAGCATCTGCTGGATGATAAGGGTGTATGAGAGTGTGTGTGTGTGTGTGTGTGTGTGCACGCATGCCCCTTTGTCTTGGCCTGGAGGAAGGTATTATTCTGGCATACATCCTTACAATGGCAGGGTTGCAGTTGGGGAATCTGACAGGGGGTGGACTAGGATATAGGGTTGTAGTAAGAGGGGGAAGGAAAGGACCATGTCAAAGATGGAGCCCTACAGTGTGCCACACCCTACACCTGGGCATCACTTGCCCAGTTTCTGGGCTCCTCGAACCCCCCTTTGAAGCAGAATAGGGCCATCTGATGGATACGGAACTTGGGGATGAGAGAGCTTACGTTGCTTTTCCTAGACCACACAGCCAGTGACTTGGGAGCCAATTCGAGCCTACCTCTTTTGGACTCTGAAGGTCAGGGCTGCTTCTCAAGGCCACTCCTGAACTTTGCTGCTCTCCTTCTGGACACTCTGGTGTGGGGCAGGAGCAGTCTGGAAGCCCAGAGTGTCTTCCTTGGGCCTCAGTTTCCTGATGCATGAAAATGGGGATCATAAAACCATCTAGGCAAAGCACTTGAGACCTATGAGCTAAGCACCTGGTAAGAGCACCACGGATGAGTCACTTCTCTTGTCTTTCGTCCTCTCCTGACCACGGGGACCACCTGCCCCTTTCCCAGCGCCCTCCAACCTGACTGTGGACAGAGCTGGGGCGGGCGCTGCCTTCATCCCGGGGTGTCAGGCGCTCACCGCTCAGGCCCAGGGAGCCCAGGCGAGGAAGGTAGCAACAGGTAGGAAGGATTTCCTGAGTGTGGACCAGAGAGAGGGAGGAAGTGACTCACCAGAAACAGCAAAGCCTGTCTCTGCGAGGAAGCCTCGGCCGGAGAGTGAGCGCACGTGGGGAGCCTTGGGGGCTTTCGAGCTGAGAGGCTGTGAAGCCGCGGGGGCGTACGGGTGGGCGCGGCTGGCTGACGCCCAGTGCTAGCCCTGCGGTGTAGAGGCACGGGCAGACCCTCTGGTGCGGGTCACCGCCTGAGCCATGAGTGGTGGTGGAGGGACCCGTCCCTCCAAAGTTCCTGCTCTGTGGGTCCCCTGTCCCCTCTGGGGGCGCAGAGGCGCGTCTCCCTGGAGATTGGGCACTGTACGCTCTGGGTGCTGGGAGGCTGAAGCCCAGAGAGTGCGATCTCCTCGCTCAGGCCGCACAGCAAGGCGAGGCGGGTCCCGGGCCACGGACACTCATCTCGGTCCGGCTGAGGCTCGGCCAGGCCGTAAAAGCGGGGGAGGGGGGGCAAGGGAAGTCCCGGCTGTCCGTCCGGTCTCACCGGGAGGTGGGGAATGAGGGGGTGTGGCGCCGAGAGCATTTGCTGGTTTCTTCTGTTGGGGTGGGGGGCTGGAGGTCCGATTTGGGTGTCTTCCAGAAGGGGCCACGCTAATGAGTAGGGAAGAGGAACTGGCTTCCCGGGCAGTCTACCCCGCCCCACACTTTTCCTCCTTACAGGGGGTGAGCGGGTGGAGGGAAGAAGCGTGGCCCAGGAAGGTGGTGCCCGCCGTCCCCCGCCTGCCTAGGAGCGGCTGCTGGGATGCTGTCGGGATGCGTCCGTGGTGAGTGTGTCTTTAAGTCCGAGCCCACCGCCCCTCCGCACTGGGGCCCCGGCTCCTGCGGCCGGGCTGCGGCGGGCGCGGTGATTGGCGGCCGGGCCGGGTCCGCCCCCCGCGCGGGGGACGCGGGGCGCCGGGCGCCGGGAGCGCGCGCTCGCGTCCTGGTGGCCTCGCCTCGCCTCGCCTCGCCCGCCCGGCCTGCCCACCCCCTTAGCCGCCTCTGCCCGCGGATGGGCTGGGGAAGTTGGGAGGAGCGAGTCGGATCTCGCGCCCCGCGCGCCCGGCTGCTGCCTGACTCCGCGCCCGCAGTCCGGGCGCAGCGCGCCGGCCGCTGGAGCACGAATGCCCCCTGGAGCTGCCGGCTGGCAGGTACCGACGTTTCGGGACGTGGGCTGGCGAGGGCAGAGCAAATCCTGGAGACCCTGTGCGTCCACCAGCCTAGGGGGGCTCTACCCACCCGCTTCCCTTCGCCGGAGGGGAGAGGGTCCTGGATTCCCAGAACGAACCCGTTCAGATTTGGTGCCTGGAAGGCAAGCGGGACCTCACTAGACCAGTACAGGGTGGTTTTGTATGTCGGATTCTGGGCTACCTCCGCGGTCCTGAGTAGATGTGGGATGGTGGCACCTCTACTTTTCATTACCGGGCCTGGGCATATAGCCCAGGGGCCAGGCTTCCGGAGAAGTTGGGGGGAGGGAAGCTTACTCGTGACCCGGAGATAGGGTCCCCAGACCCAATTCTGCGGGGCTTGAGGCCCACAGACAGGGGAAGAGTCCAGATGTTCCAGTGGACACAGGCTTTGATTCTTGGCCCAGTCTGGCCCTCTTCCTCTGTAGGCCTGGGGCTCGGAGCAGAGTCCAATTTTTTAATTTCAGAGAGTTTTCCTGAAGTGATCTATCAGAATGAGTGTGGTTATGGGAGAGCAGCTACACCCAGCTCTTTAAGGTGGCCAGGATGGTTGGAGCCTGTTTTTGCCTCTGGGGGAATCAGAGATGGAAAAAAGCTTCATTGCCTCAGGAAGCTTCTGGGCATCTCTGCTCTCCCAACCAGAGGTCCAGGCACCAACTCTGGCGTCTGGGAGAGCAACCTGAACCCGCGGAGCACCGCCTACATGCCAGGCACAGGACTGTGCCCTGGGAGGGCGTAGAGGTGGGAAGATTGTGTTCTCACATGGTTGGGCCCTTCAGAAGAAGACAGGACATAAACAGGCAGACAGTTTGCTGATACACGGTTTTGATAGACTGGTGGCAATATTAAATGCTAAGAAGCTACACACGGTCCTAGACTAGGGGTAGTGTAAATGCTAAGAAGCTACACACAGTTAATTGCTACACGAGAAAAGTGAGCTGGGAGATCACTGGGGGAGCTGGGATCCAGTTCTCATCCAACCAGACAAATGTGTTTAAATGTTTCAGCTCCCTACCCACCCACCCTATTACCCTGCCACCTCTCCCCACTTCCAAGGGCAGGGAGCAGTAGGAGGGCTCAGGAGGTGTGTGTCTCTGTATATGACTCTCACCCCCACTCCCAAGTTTTTGGTATTTTTTTTTCCTGCTGGTAGATTTCTGAAGAAACCTATTTGATTTCTTGAGTTAGGTGAGTGCAAGACTCTCCTAGCTGCCGTGTATCTCCTGAGGTTTGCGGTTTAAAGCCAGCCTTGTAGGAGGTTCAGAGGCAAGTGGGAGGAAGTCCTCACTTCCTTTCTGAAGAGTCTCCATCACTGGGGTAGGGTGGAGGCAGGGAGGCAGTGGGCCAGACGGTTTCCTGTGAGTTCAGACAGACCTGAGGTAGGATTGGGGTAGGCAGGGTAGGGCCTGGGGTGTCTTGAGGTAGGTGGTACACGGGGGAGCTCTGACCTCACCTCTGTGCAGTATCTGGGGCTCTACCCCTGCCCCATCGTCTCTGGCAGGTTTCTGTTTTTCTGGAACACTTCGTGGAGGTGGCAGTGTGCTTGTCCCATGGCCTTGGGTACAATTCTGAGAGTGGGAGTTGCTGAGTTCACCCCAGAGCCCTTGGCTGGCACTGTGACAACTCAGATGAACACCTGCCTCAGGTGGCACACAGACCTGGGACTCCCAGGCACAGGTCGGGGATGCCTGCATGGGCAGATACGTACATGTATGGATGCTCAGGTTTATAGCTGCGTGGGCAGAGACATAGAGGAACTGGAGACAGATATGCCCGAGGGTAGGCACAGGAAGACGAGAGGTTAACATGCAACGCAGGACATGGACATGGGGGGGAAGCCACGCAGGGACCCAGATGTGTGTGGAGGAAGACACATATGAACACATCAGTGTGGACTGCAGAAATAGACAGACAGATTTAGATAGTTGCTGAGATCTGAATTGGGAGGCAGACATGGAAGTGGACAGTCATTTCGTTGGGCTCACCAGAGCTCAGACAAGGATGGGAACTGACATGCACAGACATAAGAGAGCCTCACGGAAATGGCCTGAGTACCCGGGCAGATGTGTAGTGGGCTCTGAGCACCCAGAGATACACACTCATGTGTCTGTCAGAGTCATCTGACAACAGAGGGCAGGACCTGGGCAGAAGTGGCTACGGAGATATAGTCCGAGGCGTACATTGCTCAGTCATCACCGTTTCCCCATGTGGCAGCAGTGCCAGAAGTTGTCCTGTTTTGGTGGTGGTGGTGGTACAGGTGCTCTGTGGTGTGGCTAATTTCTAGACTCCTACTTTGGGGTTTGAGAATCCCAGAGGGCTCAGTGTCCTCTGTTTTACTCTGAGAGTCATTTGACCTCCCCACTTCCTAAGTTTCAGGGCTGGGTTTGTGTCGTAAGTACCAGGAGGAGGCTGGGTGGAGTGGCAGTGGTTCACGCCTGCAATCCTAGTGCTCTGGGAGGCTGAGGCAGGTGGATTGCTTGAGTTCCCAGGAGTTGGAGACTAGCCTGAGCAAAAATGAGAGCCCATCTCTACTAAAAATATAGGAAAACAAAAAACTGATTGAGCATCATGGCAGGTGCCTGTAGTGCTAGCTACTGGGGAGGCTGAGGCAAGAAGATTGCTCGAACCCCAGAATTTGAGGGTTGCTGTGAGCTATAATGCCATGGCACTTACCCAGGGTGACAGAGTGAGACTATGTCTCAAAAAAAAAAAAAAAAAGCCAGCAAGAATTCCTTGAACCTTCACTTTTATCTTCCTTGGGTCTCCAAAAGATTCCTGAAATGAGGCCATTTGACCTGGGTGGGTGCTCCAACCAGAATGGGGGGGGAATCTAGCTGTGGCATTCTCTCCTTTTTTTGAGACAAGAGTCTCACTTTGTCATCCTCGGTAGAGGGCTGTGGTGTCCCAGCTCACAGCAAACTCAAACTCTAGGGTTGAAGTGATTCTCTTGCCTTAGCCTCTGGAGTATCTGGGAGTATAGGCTCCCACCACAATGCCAAACTATTTTCAGAGACGAGATCTTGTTCTTGCTCAGGCTAGTCTTCAATTCCTGAGGTCAAGCAATCCATCTGCCTCGGCCTTCCAGAGTGCTAAGATTACAGGCGTGATCCACTGCACCCAGCCATTAGCTGTGGCATTCTCTTTCTGAACCCAAGCTTGTGGGTCTTTGTCAGGGAAGGGACAATCCCTGGGGGAGCGAGAAGGGGCGCACATACAGTTGGGTTGATGATAAGAGCCATTGCTCTGAACTTGCATAGGGGAGGGGTCCTCCACCTCTATGTTCCTATCTCCGTTGTCTGCTCTGGTAACTGGGATCCAGCGCAGATTCTAGATATAGTTTGATGCTAACTCATTGTGTGACATTCAGCAAGTTACTTAACGTCTTAGTTCCTCATCTTTAAAGTGGGGCCAGTGGCCGGGCGTGGTGGCTCACCCCTGTAGTCCCAGTGCTGTGGGAGGCCGAGGCAGGTGGAGTGCCTGAGCTCAGAGGTTCGAGACCAGTATGAGCAGCAGTGAGCCAGAGTAAGACCCCGTCTCTACTAACATCAAAAATAGCCAGACGCTGTGGTGGGCGTCTGTAATCCCAGCTACTGGGGAGGCAACGGGCATCGCCAGGGGAAGAACATTAAAAAAAAGAAGAAAATGAACAACAACAACAAAAAGTACTTCAAATGAAGAAGAATGAACAAGCAAGCTGAAATTAAAATAAATAAATAAATAAATAAAGTGGGGCCAGTAACCCCCACGCCTTGGGGATGTTGTACGGGTTAAATGGGAGAAAAAAATTAAAAAAAAAAAAAAAAAAAGTGGCCCAGTGCCTGGCACAAAGTGGGCACTCAGTGAACACAGGGGGGCGGGTCTCTGATTATGAGCTTTCCCCTGTGGCCAGGACTCCCCAGAGCTTCCTCAGCAGCCAGGCACATGGCCCTGGCACCTCTTATATGCAAGCTGGAGGGCTTTGTCCTCACTTGCTACCCAGCTTCCCTCCAAACACAGAGTCAGGAAGTGGCAGGCAGGGTGTATGGAAGCTTGGGCTGCTGGGCCTCTGGGAGGGGAGCCAGTGGTTTGCTAAGAATAACCCCAAATCGTGGCTCTTGCCTCCCAGTGGGCAGCCCAGCCGTGCCTCCCCTGCATCAGGCCAAGGAGCTTGCAGACAGGCCTGTGTGTTTCCTGTGACTGTCCCTGTAACTGGCATGAGGCATGAGGGTGGGCCTGGGCAGCAGGCTCAGTCTGGCAGGAGGCTCTGCTTGCCTGCCTAGGCTTTGACTGGGACCTGGAGAAAGAGGAGGTCAGGAAGCACTGCTCTCCATAGTCTCTGAGTTCCTTTTCCACTCAGGGCTTCTCTGACACGCTCCTGACTGCCCCTCCCCCCCACCTCAGTAGACTTGACATGAGGCTCTGAAAGGAGAGCCCCAGGGTCTGAATTGTTCCTCCCTCTCTCAATGGCTGTGTGCCCTGGGCAACAAACTTAACTTCTCTGTACCTCAATTCCATTGCATACTGGGGTTAATGATGGTACCTCGGATAAATATGTCACTGGCATGGAAGGCCCTCAGGGTACTGTCTGGCTTCTGGCAGTGCTTGGTACATGTTAGTGCTGATGTTATCACCCTCACTGATACTCCCTCAGCAAAGGCCAGGGTGCTTGCACAATGTCATGATGGGAAGGGACCAGGATGGTATCTTGATTTGGGTTTCTGAACTTTCTTGGTTCTGGGCTCAGTCGGGGTGCAGGGATCCAAAGGCAGAGTAGACTCAGTCCCTGTCAGGAGGAGAGCGAGACGCACCACACCGTAGGCCATACGTACCCTACTGTTGCCGGGATGGGAGTCTGTGCCAGCTGTGGTTGGGGCTGGAAGAAATTGGCCTGGGAGCATGTGTGACACTTCATGTGGGCTTGAAGAATGGTTAGGAGTTTGCAAGGGGGAGGGAAGGCTTGCCCAGCACAAAGAGCAGCAGGCTGGAAGTGTGATAGCCCTCAGGAGGTGTTTTAGAGAGTTCCCGGTAACTGGCGTGTGGACTGGCTTTAGGCTAAAGAGGAGCCCTGCCTGGGCTGCAGCTGGGACACTAGTGAGGTGCCTAGTGTCACCTGGATGCCCATGGCAGGCAGTAGGGAGTGTCTGGGGCTTTGGGAACTAGGCGTGTCCCAGAGAACTGAGGCTTTGGGAAGTTCCAGGCAGAGGAAGGGTGTGGTGCTGGGAGGATTGTGGGTGCCCCGACCAGCTGCCAAGAGGCTGGGTGTGTATGTAGGGCAAGCAGGGGCTGTGTGTCGGGGTGTCCCTGTGTGACCTGGGCCTTGCCAGTTTTGCATCCTGCTCAGCCCAGGCCTTCCTCTCTGCAGGCTCTTCTGGCCTCAGGGCCTTCCCCAGTAGAGGACAGGGACACTGGGATGCATTTGAAGATTCTGTTGAGAAGCACACATAAGGCCTGTCTCTGGTATGGATTTGCACGTTTGTGTGCATGAATTGAAGTCCAGTGAAGTGTTTCCTGTGGCCTTTGTGCACTGGGCAGGGGGGTTTCTCTCCAGTATGGGCCAGTTGGTGTAGTTCTGGCTTCTGCACAGACGTGGACCCTGGGCCTGGGTGTGTGTGGGTGTTTTCTCATGGCAGAGTTATTCCTGAACATCTTTGTACAGCCTTTTGGAGCATTCTTTTCTTTTCTCTTTTCTTCTCCTTTTCTCTTCTCTTCTCTTCTCTTCTCTTCTCTTCTCTTCTCTTCTCTTCTCGTCTCTTCTCTTCTCTTCTCTCCCCCTCCCCTCCCCTCCCCTCCCCTCCCCTCCCTTCCCCTCCCCTCCCCTCTTCTCCAGAGCCTCAAGCTGTTGCCCTGGGTAGAGTGTCGTGGCATCACAGCTTGCAGCAACCTCCAACTCCTGGGCTCAAGTGAGTCTCCCGTCTCCACCTCCCAAGTAGCTGGGATTATAGGCGCCTGCCACAAATGCCTGCTATTTTTTGGTTACAGCCGTCATTGTTGTTTGGCGGGCCTGAACTGGATTCGAACCCACCAGCTCAGGTGTATGTGGCTGGCGCTTTAGCCACTCGAGCCACAGGCACCGAGTCTGGAGCATCATCTTCTTTAACTTTTCTT
This sequence comes from Loris lydekkerianus, assembly GCA_963574355.1. Lineage (NCBI taxonomy): Eukaryota > Metazoa > Chordata > Mammalia > Primates > Lorisidae > Loris > Loris lydekkerianus. Next base: position 42,572 of record CAUYPK010037646.1, on the reverse strand, counting down.
GGCTTCATTCTGGCAAATTTTGCCAGTTGTTCAGAATCTGAGAGGTCAATGCCAGATATTCCTCCAGAAAGAAGTTTCTTTGCTGTCATATACTCTGAGTGATAGGAGGTAAGTTCTCTCCACGGACCTGTTCTTCAGCCACTGTCTCTTGGTCAGTACCTTTTTTCATCTGAGTACCACATGGTGACAGGGAACTTACCCTCTGAGATCTGATCTGCATCTGCTTCTGCTCCCACTTCTTGTTGCCTGGGTGGGCAATGCCACCACCTGCCACATGTCCCCTTTGACTGCTGCCCTGTAGTGACTGAGCCCATCGTCCTTGACGATGTCATCCAGCCTTGATCTGAGTGGTGGTTTAGCCTACCGTGACCACCTACTTCCTGGGTGCTCACCTGCTTCCTGGGTGCTCACCTCTGCCTCCTGGGTGCTCACCTGCTTCCTGGATGCTCACCTGCTTCCTAGGTGCTCACCTCTGCCTCCTGGGTGCTCACCTGCCTCCTGGGTGCTCACCTCTGCCTCCTGGGTGCTCACCTGCTTCCTAGGTGCTCACCTGCTTCCTGGGTGCTCACCTGCTTCCTGGGTGCTCACCTGCTTCCTGGATGCTCACCTGCTTCCTGGATGCTCACCTGCTTCCTAGGTGCTCACCTGCCTCCTGGGTGCTCACCTCTGCCTCCTGAGGCAGCCCTGTCTGGTAGAGCTTATGGACACTTGGAGAACCTGCAGGTCTGTTCCGTCTGGCTCACTTGAAGGCTGGCTGCAAAGCTCTGGTTTCTGGATGCCCCAGAGAGATGGATCCCCCAGAGAGATGGATCCCCCCTGCAGGGCCTCATAATTGTAGAGCCCTTGGGGAGATGTGGAGCAGTCTCTGCTCTAGGGGGCCCCTAACTGGGCCTGAGGCATCGAGTGAGTAAGCCCCAGGCTGCAATTGACTGCCCCCTCTGAGCCCAAATTTCTCATCTGCAAAATGGAATTTTCTCCTCTGTAATCGTATTTTTCTCTATTATAATGTTTTTCTTTTTACTACGGTGAAATTCACTTAACGTAAAATTATTCATTTTAAACTGCATTAAATGGCATTTAGTACATTCACAATGTTGTACAACCACTACTTCTATCAGTTCTAAAACATTCTTCTACCTCAAAAGAAAACCCTGTACCCATGAAGCAGTTATTCCCCATTCCTTCTCCTGCCTTAAAAAAAAAAAGTTCTATTGAGGTATACACACCATAAAATTCACCCATTCTACGAGTATAAGTTGGTGAGTGTTGGTAAATGTCTTAGCCATGCAGCCACTACCTCAGTGACACATGGTGGCACTCAAGTCTGAGGACATTTCTATTGTTCAGGAGGGTCCTTGCACCCCCTTGTAGTTGGTCACCACTCCCACCTGTGGGCCCTGGCTCACACATCTATGATTTTGTTTTTTCTAGATTTTCCTGCACATGGAATCCTGTAACAGGTAGTCATATACTAGGTACTCAGTGTGATGCCTTTTGAGAGTCATTCCTTTACTGCACTTTCCAGTAGTGTAGTATCTGCATTGCTGTGTAGTATTCGAGTGTGTGGAACATAATATAAAATTATCTTTACAAAATATTCAAGTTGTAGCTTCTTAGAGAGAAAGTAAATTATAAAACCCCTTCCCCACCTTTCCCTCTTTCCTCCCCAGAGGTAACACTATCAGCGATTTGCTGAATATCCCTTGGTCTTTTTCTTTGCTTCTTTTTATATATATATATATTTATATATTTTTTTTTTTTTTTTTTTTTTTTTTGCAGTTTTTGGCTGGGGCTGGGTTTGAACCCACCACCTCCTGTACATGGGGCCAGTGCCCCACTCCTTTGAGCCACAGGCACCACCCTCTTTGCTTCTTTATACATTTGTTTAGTTTTTGATTTTTAGGTATAAATCACACTTGGTCCATGGCTGTGTGGCCTGATTTTTTTCATGTGACGGTGGGTCTTAAGGAGTTCTGAGGACATGCTCTGAGCTGGGGCTCAGTAGGGCTGTGGAGCAGATGGAATGAAGCTTCTTGGAGGTGGTTAATTTAGAGCAGGTTCTGGAGGAAGGAGGCATTGGAACAAAAGGGATCATCAGTCTGTCCAAAATACCCTTTGTGGTGACCTGTCCTGGGGGTCCGTGTCCTGCTGCTGCTTCACCACTGACTCCTGTCACATGGCAGCCTTTTCCTGTCTCCATGATGTGTTACTAGAAGGAATAGTCTCCAGGAGAGGAGGATTTGTTGGGTTGATAGAAGAGGGACGAGGGACGTTTGAGTATCCCTTCTCCTCACAATAAAGTTGCCCTTGCCAGGGTAGTGTGCTTGGGGCCTTACCGATAGGAGTCCCGTCTGGTGTGCATGTGGCATGTGTGTGGGTGGAAGGTGGGGCTGTCTGTGGCCTCCTGGGGAAGAGGGGGGCTGCCCACATTCAGACTTTAACCTCCTGGCCCTATGCTGACCCCAGCCCACTGGGTCACCAAGGCTCTGAATCTACAGTGATTGGTGCTGTCTTCTTTGACACGGCACATAATCAGTCCCGTTTCTTACATACTTCTAACTTTGGTTGTTTTCATTGTTTTTAAGTTTTTCTTAACTTAATAATTCAAAGTGGTACCTTAATACTATCATATGAAGTGTATTCCAGGAGATAGGAGCCCTGTGTTGTGACATTATGGGGGCAGCCACCTGCTTACCCAGGATGGGATTGTTTTGTGACTAGGGCCTCACCTTGGGCTCAGAAACCCTATAGGTGGTTCTCAACCTTCCTAGTGCTGCGGCCCTTTGATACAGTTCCTGTGGGTGGCGACCCATAGGTTGAGAACCGCTGCTATGGGGGAAGGAGAAGACAGTGGCTCTGGGAAGGGAGTTGTGAATAGATGAGTTTGTGGATTTCTCCATCTGAGTTCTGCTCACCTCCTTAAAGTACACGATCCAGTAGCTTTTAGTATATTCAAAGAGTTGTGCTTCTGTCATCACAATCTAATTTCACAATTTTTTTTTTTTTTTTTTTTAGAGACAGTCTTTGTCGCCCTTGGTAGAGTGCTGTGATGTCACAGCTCACAGCAACCTCCAGCTCTTGGGCTTAAGTGATTCTCTTGCATCAGCCTCCCCAAGTAACTGGGATTATAGGCACCTGCCATAATGCCCAGTTATTTTTTGGTTGTAGTTGTCATTGTTCTTTGGCAGGCCCGGGCTGGATTCCAACCCCCCAGCTCTAGTGTATGTGGCTGATGCCCTAGCTGCTGAGCTACAGGCACCGAGCCTAATTTCACGATATTTTTATCAACCCCCAAAGATATTCTATACCCATGAGTAGTCACTCCCCACTCCTAGCCAAGTAACCTACTGTCTCTGTAGATTGGCCAATTCTGGACATTTCATACAATATACACACACATATATATATACATATTTTTTTTTGTGGACTTTCTTTTAGAGGAGAAACATCTCACTTATTATTGGAATATAACTTAAATGTATACAAGTCTAGGCATAAATGCTTTAGTTTTTATATAACTATAAAATAAACAGAAAATACTAATAAATCAGAAAGATAACTCATTTCCAATGAACAGTGTTAATTTAAAAGAATATTAACTGAGGCCATATTGCCAATGTTGGGTGGTAGAGAACTGTACCCTTGGGCCTCTCCTGTTCCCCTTGCCTCTGTCACTGACACCTGCTATGCGGAGTAGTATTGATAATGTTAGCTGATTGGACAATTTTGGGTAATCAGACCTCACATTTAAGCTCAGACTGCTCATGAATAGCCCCCTATGTCTGTTTCAATAGGACATTCTTGATCACTGGAAAACTGGCTTGCTTGGTTGAAGATAAGGGTAGAATGGTGTCATTATTGAAATCTGCATATAATGGCTCTTTCTTTCTTTCTTTTCTTTTTTTTTTTTTTTTCTGAGACATGAGTTTCACTTTGTCACCCTGGATAGAGTGCCCTGGCATCATAGCTCACATCAACCTCAGTCTCTTGGGCTCAAGCAGTCTTCTTTGCCTCAGCCTCTCAGTAGCTGGGCCTACAGGCACCTGCCACAATGCCTGGCTATTTTTAGAGATGGGGTCTTGCTCTTGCTTAGGCTAGTTTTGAGCTCCTGGACTCAGGCAATCTACTTGCCCTGGCTTCTCATTACAGGCATGAGTTGCTGCACCCAGCTATATTGTTGCTCTTAAACCCATTTCTCCTAGGAATCAGGAATTTGGCACAGAGTTGGACTTTGCTTTACACGGATGTTCTCAATATGAATATGGCTCTTCCTGCAACGCAGGCTCAATTCTCCCCTTTTTTCATATTTGAATCATAACCTTTCTTTTTTTTGTGCTGGATAGCTCAGATAAATGGATTCATATAATATGTGACTTTTTGTGTCTGGCTTTTCCACGTAGTATAATGTTTTCAAGGTTCATCTATGTTACGGCATGCATTAGTACTTCATGCCTGTTTATGAGTAACTTATGTATGGACTTACCACGTTTTGTTTGTTCATTTATCAGTTGATAGACATTTGGATTGTTTCTGGTTTTTGGCTATTGTGAATGACCATTTGGCTGCTGTCAACATTCATGGACATTCAGGGATACTGAATGGGGACAGCCACCTGCTCACCCAGGATGAGTATTTGGACACTTGCTTTCAGTTCTCTTGGGTATATATACTTAGCAGTGGGATTGCTGGGTCTTACGGTAATTCCATGTGTAAGTTTTTGAGTTTGATGTTCTAGAGTTAGATAGTGGTTCTATCACTTTGTGAATATACTGAAAACGAATGAACTGTATAAGACAGTCACCATTCTATAGCTTTACGATGAGTTTATTTGGATGTTACCCCAGGGTAAGTTGAGGAGCTCCTTATGACCTTCCATGGGGTTAGGGTTTCTACTGAATGTATTTCATTTTTGTACCATAATAAAGTCTAAAGATTTGAAGTTGAACTATTAAAAGGCAGGGACTGTCTGCTGTGTTGCTAGCATTAAATGCATTTTTGGCTTACTGTATTTTCAATTTACAGTCAACTTATCAGGACATAATTCCATTGTAAGTTGAAGAGCAGCTGTACTTTAAAGGGTGAATTTTGTGGTATGTGAATTATATCTTGGCTTTAAAAAAAGTCAGATTCCAAAGTAGACATTTATGGAGTCTGGATTGAGTCTCAGCTCTGGAAATCCAGGGTACTAGATCACCTCCTGGGAATCCTGGGGAACCCCTGGGTAGTTGAGGACACAGAGCCTCTCACCCCATAGTCCATGTTTAGGTGGTAGATGGGAGCTGTAGACACCAAATGGTCTCCCAGGTTGCCTGCCCCCATACGTTGGCTCATCTTGGCCCTTTCTGGCATCTAAACAACATGTGCTCACTATAGAACTCAGTTTCCCCACCTGTAAAGTGGGCCCGTGAGTGGTCCAGCCTTGGCTATGGCCTGGGCTCTGGACAGTGACGTCTAGTGGGTTAGATGTGTTACAGTGACTTCTCAGGATTTACTTTTTCTCTGTCTTGTGTGTTTGTGTTTGGAGTAATCCGTGCAAGCCTCAGGACCAGTTCCTCTTTCTTCGTAGGCCTCTCCCCCAACCCAGGCCTGCCACTTCCTTCTGAGATTGCAGCAGAGGCGAGACTGTGGCTCTCCATCTGTCTGCCCAGTCCTCACGCACACCTGCTTCCTCCGCAGTCTGGCCCAATGTGGTTGGCAGCAGCCCACACCTCTGGTTGTTCAGGCCAAACACCTCACAGCTGTCTGTGGTGCCTCTTCTCTCACACTTGAGAAATAACGTGCCAGGAGGCCGATGGGACTCAGCTTCAGGGTGAGTGTAGGGTGGACTGGTTTGCCCCACTCGTCCTCCACCCTGGCCCACACCTCTGGCATTACTTGCACAACTGCAGTAGACTCCAGACAGGGCTTCCTGCTTCTGTCCTTGTTCCCCAACTGACTCTTCTAATACCACAGCTAGGGTGACCTTGTGAGAACTTAAAAGTCTGGTCAGAGCACTTCTTTGTCCCCACCCCACCACCCCTGCCGTGGTTCCCCGTCTACTCACAGCGAGAACCAATGTCTGTACTGTGGCTTTTAGGACATCACCACCCAATAGTTGGGCTCATCCTGCTTCAGCCACAGTGGCCGCTTCACAGCTCCCTCAGCACACTCAGGACACCGCACCTCAGGGCCCCTGCATGTCTAGCCCCTCCACGTGGCATGCGTTTCTTCCAGAGTCAGGTGGCTGTTGTGACACTTTCTTTAGGTCTTCATTCAAATGTGGGCTCCCCACACCCTATACCCTTTCTCAAATTTCACACTTCTGGCCTATATCTCCTTATGTGAGGGTATCACGGTGGTCACCAGGTGGCCAAGGGGAGTACTGCAAAGCTGTCTTTGTGGACTGAATTGTTGGATCTCATTTGATGGCAGCTCTGATGGCCAGTCCAGAAAAAGAGTGCCAAAATTACTCTGAAGGGTGGACTAGGTACTGGCATCAGTGCACAGCTTCCCAAGGGGAGTACTTTGAATGTGACCATAGTGATATTCAGCAGTGAGGTATATAGCACTTTTTCTAGAGTGAGTTCATGAACTTAGTTGTCTGACCTCCTATCTGTCCTCCTGTCTGACCTGCTGTGTATAAATGTATTTCTGTGCCTCCTGCTAGTCTGTACAAGGTAGGGATTTGTGTTCTGTACTGTCAGGTCCTAGAACAGTGCCTCACACATAGTTTGGCCCCAGAAATGTTGCAGAATGGCTGTGTGTGGAAGGAATGAATGGATCAGCCTGTTTTACAGATGAGGAAACGAGCCTTAGAAAGGCTAATGGGACTCAGTCTCTCAACTCTGCCCAGGGTTCTGCTACTGAGCCTCAGCTGCCACCTCCTCTTCCCCATATCCCTGTCTCTAGGAACAGTCATGTGGACATTGTGGGTTTGAGCATTCAAAGGTCCCCTTGTGAATTCCCCTAGTTAATGTGGTAATTACGGTGGTCACTCCTGGCATTTGTGTAAAAAAGTTGGTAACATCCTGCTTCCATTTGTTGAGTGCTTGTGCTGTGTGAGGCATTGGCTCAGCAGGTGGATGGATTTCTTAGTTGAACCTCACGGCATCCCACGGAAGAGGCTGTGGGGAACAGGAAGTGGGCAGAAATGAAAAAGGGTGAGTTTGGACCTTGAACTAGTGAGGTTTTGGGAAACTGGCCCTCTTAAGCAGTATTGACTGCTGTGTAAAAGTAGGATTTATCTTTTGAAAAAGTAATACAGCAGTATCAAAGATTTTTAGATGCACATGTCCTTTTATATAAGTATTCCAAGTTGGGGTAGCCTTCCCTGAAGAAGTAAAACTACGAGGACTCAAGGCCCTGTGGCAAGGATTCTGTGGCAGAGAAGTACAGACTACACCTTCTCAGGTTTGTGTCCTTGCCGCCTCGGGGCATTTGCACCTGCTGTGTGTGCTGTGCCCTCTGCCTGGCCCACTGCTTCATGTGCCCAGGCCTTTCTGTTCTTTGTATATTGTCCTAGGCCTTCTGTGACTACCGTGTCTCAAATACGTCCTCTCCTACCTTCCCTGTTTTCTAGCTCAGCCTCTCCGCTCCTGGTGGCCCATTATCACAGTGTATACAGCATGTCATAATTATGTCCCTTTGTTAACTCTTTCCTCCCTCTCTTTCACTGTCCTGTTGGAAGGTCTGCTCCATGAGGGGCCAGGACTGTGCCTGGCTGGTTGACAGGTAGATACTTCACAGCTGTTTGTTGAATGAGCAGTGATACATGAAGTGGCAGGCCCATTAAACAGATCGAACCAGAATCATATGTATAGGCCAGAAGGGGTGTTTATGTTGTCCTGGAAGAGAAAAGGCTTGTTGCGTAAGGAGGCTTAAGAGGTAGGTATGTTTTCAGGGGATGGGGAAGGCACAATTTTTTTTCATTATACTCTTTGACTTGTGATAGTAAGTACAAATTACTTTTATAATAAAAAAAAAAAAATCTATTAAACAGGCTGGGCACAGTGGCTCATACCTAACACTCTGGGAGGCCAAGGTGCGTGGATTGCCTGAGCACTGGAGTTTGAGACCAGCCTTAGCAAGAGCGAGACCCCATCTCTAAAAATAGCCAGGCGTTATGGCAGGTACCTGTAGTCCCAGCTACTTGGGAGGCTGAGGCAGGGGGTCACTTAAACCTAAGATTTTGAGGTTGCTGTGAGCTATGACACCACACACTATACCAAGGGTATCGAAGTGAGATACCCTTGGTATCTCATACTACCTCAATAAAACAAGGACCTTACCCATCACCCAGCAATGCATTCCTGGGTATATGTCCTAGAGAAATGGGTTTTCACGTTCATCAAAAGGCACAGAAGTGTCCACTGTGGCTATATCCAGAATTGCCAAAAGCTGGAAACAAAGGTGAAGGTCCAAGCTCACACCTGAGCTCAGTATCAACATAAATACCCCTTCTGGCCTATACATGTGATTCTGGCTCGATCTGTTTAATGGGCCTGCCACTTCATGTATCACTGCTCATTCAACAAACAGCTGTGAAGTATCTACGTGTCAACCAGATAGGCACAGTCCTGGCCCCTCATGGAGCAGACCTTCCAACAGGACAGGTCTCAAAAAGAAAAAAAAAAATGTACTAAACAACAATAAAAAACAATCTGGCCAGAGGGAGCATCAGGATTTGAACCCTGGTCCTACTGCCTCCCAAGCTGTGTTCTTACCCACAACCCATCTCTCAGTGCAGCCTCACTCTAGTCCTTGGGAAGGCAGAGAATGGGTTACATATTAGCTGTTGTTGTTTTGTTTTGTAAATCGAGATATGGTTCCAGATAGTGAGTCAAGGCATAGCTTGACGAATTGTTACAGATGTACCACCTGAGTAATCACCACCCAGATCAAGATATAGAACATTTCTGGTGCCCCTTCCCCGGCAGTGGAAGTGGTGCAAGTGGTCACTTTTCAGACCACTTTACCAAGGATTCACCCTGCCTGATCTTGTGGTTTCTATAATCAGACTGACATAGTACCTGCTGTTGTCATTTAGCTTCTTTCACTCCACGTAACTGTGACAGTCACGCATGCGGCTGCAGGTGGCAATGGCTTCACCGTGGGGTGGAGCTCCACAGTAGGACATGCTACCGCTTGTTTGTTCTCTTTCCTGTCCTTGGACCTTCACCTTGTTTCCAGCTTTTGGCAATTCTGGATATCGCCACAGTGGACACTTCTGTGCCTTTTGATGAACGTGAAAACCCACTTCTCTAGGACATATACCCAGGAATGCATTGCTGGGTGATGGACAAGGTCCTTGTTTTATTGAGAAGGAAAGTGAAGAAGTTCCAGAGGGTCTCTGAGAACAAGAGACTTGCCCAGGGTCATATGGTGACTCTCAGTGTCTTGTGTCCTTTAGCCAATCCCCCTGCTGCCCCCTAGTCTTACCCATCTTCCACCCCCTGGTTGCAGTCCCGTGGGGAGAATGGTCACGCTGGTGTGGGAGGGTCTCTGCAGTGCTGAGTCCCCTGGTCTTGTCACACCGGTGTGCCTACTGAGTCACAGTCTTCTCTTCCTTCGTTCCTGCCTCCTTCTCCACCTCGGCCCTTTGCCTTGCTTGGTGGTGGGTGCTGGGAGAGATGAGGAGGCACTGCCGTTTGGTGGACGCTGGTGCTGTGGGCTGCCAGGCACAGTCTGGGAAGGGTACGTGTGGGCTGTGCTAGCATCTTGTGCATGAAGATACATGCAGGCCCTGCACACATCACGCTCCCCCATGCTTCTGGGGGATGCAGCTGTGTGCAGCTGCCTTGCTCACACCTGAGCTCAGACTGGGGCCACCTTCCCTCAAAGTCTTCCCCTCCCCACCCCCCAGCGTGTGGATCCCTTTCCTCCACTCCCAGCCCAGCTCTCCTGTCTGCCAGCTCCCTGGGTGGCTGCGCCTTTGGCTCCTTTCATCTGTGCCCCAGTTTTCAACTCTGAACTTTCTAAGGTGGGGACAGAATTGAACATTGTGGGGGCGGTCCCTGTAGCTCAAAGGAGTAGGGCACCGGCCCCATATACCGGAGGTGGTGGGTTCAAACCTGGCCCCAGCCAAAAACTGCCAAAAAAGAAAAAAAAAGAAATGAACATAGGCATAAAACTTTTTAATGAACCCTTAATTTTATTTATTATGTCAAAATATATTTGTCCATTTTTAATTGTAAAATTTAATGGTATTAAGTACGTTCACATTGCTGTGTAGCCATCACCACCTTCATCTCTAGAATTTTTTTTCATCTACTTTAATTGAAACTCCATGCACATTAAACAGTAAGTCCCCCTGCCTGGTCCCTGGCAGCCACCATTCCACTTCCTGTCTCAGTGAATTTAACTACTCTAGGTCCTTCACGTAAGTGGAATCATAAAATATTTGTTCTTTTATGTCTGGCTTATTTAAACATTTAGCATCATGTCCTCAAGGTTCATCCACATTATAGCATGTGTCAGAATTTCCTTCCTCTTTAAGGCTGTCATAGTTCTTTTGAGCACATTTTAAAGATACCTCACATCTTCAGGAGTGAGGGGTAAGCCTGGTGGTGACAGTAGAAATAAGCAAAATTTATTAAGGTTCACTCGGTGCTAGCCCTCTTTGTACATTGTCTTGTGTCCACACCATATCCCTGTGAAGTAGGTGTCGACATTATCCTCTCTATGCTCAGAGAAGTTCAGTGACTTGGCCAAGGTCACACAGGAAGTCGTTGGTCAGCAGCGATTGGCTGCTGGTTCTACCTGGCTGCACAGCCTATGCCTGTGTTCCTGACCCCAGCGCAGGCTCTGGGTCTTTGTCCAGCACCAGGCTTAGAGTCACTTCTCTAATCCTTCTTGTCACATCTCTGGCCTGAATGACGAGCTGATTGGTGCCAAGACAGTTTCCCCTCCTGGGCTCCAGCTTCTGCGGAAAGCCCCTTTATACAGCAGTCTCTTGGGCTGGGAGTGGTCTATAGGGAGGTGGGCAGGGGTGGTCTGGCCCAGGGTGGCCTCTTGGCAGGACCTTCCCTGAACAAACAGCTACCAGACATTGGGATGGAGGGGATAGATAAACAGGAAGAGGGAGAAACTTAAAAATGTTTTTCTTTCCCTCCTGTGCCCTGGCATTTTCTCCCTGCCCCTCCTTCTGCCACTGGAGGTTTGAGATGGTGGAGCTCCTCCCCACCAGAAACTGCCCAGAGGCCTGGAGAGCCAAGCTGGCAGGTTGAGGTTTTAGTGTTGTAGGTTTTGTTTTGCCTGACGGGCTGGGGTGAGCCTGGGCTTTCGGTGCCAGGCGGCCTGAGTTTGAGTCTTAGCTTTGCTTTCATCGCCAGGTGATCTAGGTGACCTAGGCCACGTTGGCCAGAACAGCTAAGATCTGTAGCCTGAAGTGGCATTTGGAGAAATGATATAGCAGCGAATGTTAGGCCTGCACTGCCCTCAGAGCTCTGTGGACCTGTGTAGGGGTTGTCACAGTCAGGCCTCACCGCCTCAGAGATGGGTATGGTTATTGTCTTCATCTGACAGAGCTTTGAAGCATAGAAAGGTTAAGTGTTTCCGTCAAGGTCATAAGGCTGGTGGTGGCGGAGATGAGGCTTGAACCCAGCCCGTCTGTGCACTCAGCGCCTTGCCTGGTACAGACTTTGGCATGTAGTACTGCTGGTACTGTGAATTTCTTTCTATTAGTTTAGTTGGGCTTGACAGGGTGATAGGGTGAGGCCTGCTGAGCTTTGGGCCCTGGAGTAATATCTAATCCTTGCTCACGGCGCCTCCTCCATGCAGACCTCGTAGGTTGACGCTGGCTGTGGTCATACGTCTCTGCTGTTGCCTGGTTTGGGCGGCGCCTCCCTCTGCAGAGCAGCATTTAGAATCCTGGCACGGTCTCCAAGGTAGACCGTTGGGGTTCGGCCCAACCCCATTCCCCATCCTGTATTCTGGCCTCATGGTACCTCAGTATGTCCTAGGAGGCTCTCCCCAGTGCCAAGCATTCCTCTCTCCATGCTGCTCCTCCTGCCTGCCTCTCAAGTGTTACTCCCTTCAAGGCTCAGCTCAGTTGTCTCCTCTTTCAGGAAGCTTTCCCTGAGTTCCTGACCTTCAGTTAATACCTCCTTGCTCTATGCAACTCACTTTAGTGAGTCTCTGCCCTGCTATTAGCCTCTCTGAACCTCAGTTTTATCATCTGTGGACTGGGGGTAGTAGGAGTAGGGGAGAGGGGAAAGCTGGACTCTCTTGCCCTGGCCTCTGTGGAGTTGGCTACGGCCTGGTGAAACATGGCTCTCTGAGGGTTAAGTCTTTCCCATGCCAAGGGCGGAAGCAAAGAGGACAGAGTGTGAGATGAAGTCACTTCCCTGCCGGGGGTCTGCCGTGTGCCTGGCCTTCCACAGTAAATCCTGTTTCCTCCTTGGCCTCCACATGCCTACTCACTCCCAGCTCCCATGACCCCACAGGTCACCAGCAGGTGGGGGCTCCCCATGGAATGTTGGCCAGTCATTCATCCGGCGAGGTCACTTCCCGTCTGGACAAGCCTTCCCACCTTTCCTGCCCCTGTGTTCCATTGAGGGTTTGATGAGATGGATGGGTGTGGGGACCAAGTGAGGCTACCCAAGGTCAAATGCAGTGTCCAACCTATTCCTTTTATACCTGGGACACTGAGGCCCAGCGGTAGGGAGACTTCCCAAGGTCCAGACCAGGAGTCAGGCCTTTGGACCACACTGCAATTGTGGGGAGGACCCTGTAGGTTGTTTATGGGGAAGGCTGTCCCTCACAGCCTGTGGTGTGAGGCGAGGACATGGCCCAGCCTCCCTGCACCTCCATTTCTCCTTGCTACCTAGGGGAGCCTACATGTATGAGCCATCATGACAACTGACCTGGTCAGGCCGTGACACCATGACTGTTTAATCCTCACTGTCATGTGGGCAAGCGAGTCTCAGAGAGGTGAAGGAACTGGCCAGGCCTCAGCAGGGGCCAGTGCTGGGAGTCCACCAGGCCTTTCCCACTCCACTAGCCTTATTTTTTCCACAGAAGGTATTTAGCTTTCCATCAGCAGCACCTGAGGAGCACCCGCACTCCTGTGCGGTCAGGGTCTCTGTGGGCTGTAATGTTGATACAGAACCATGGTTGTTGATATTAATAGCCTTACTGTGCAGTTCTGTTTTTTTTTTTTTGGTCACTCTCTTTTTTTATCAATAGTATATTTTCACTGTAGGAAAATCAGAGGAAATAAACGTATTTAGGATAATGAGAAAAGTTTCTGTGATCTCTCTTCTTAGAGATAACCATGGTTCACCATTAATGTTTTGAGATTTATCCTTTCAGGAATTTTCCTGCCTGTGTGTGTTCACATGCACTTGTATATAAGAGGCCTCCCCCTTCTTTTTAATGGGACAAAATTCTAAAATACTTTATTAAAAAACTAGATATACAGTTGATATTTTCCTGTGTCAGTAAAATACACTGCTAATTTATTCTTTTGAAACTTAGAAATTGAAGTTTAACATCCACAGAAAAGTACCCGCGTCAGAGATGCACAGCTTAGATGAGTGTGCAAATGAGCACACCCTCGGGAGCCTCCCAGGTCAAGGAATAGACTCTGCCTGCAGCACTGGACTCCTGCGAGCCCTTATCCCCCCCCCCCCCCCACTCCTGCTCCTGACATGGCTCCTCATGTGGTCCCCAACATCACAGACTGGTCTTGCCTGTTTCAGAGAAGTGGAACCATACGGAATGCTCATCTGATGTTCCATCCATTTTATTTATGTTTTAAAATTTTAAGTTAATGTGGGTATGTAATAGCTGTATTTCTCTACAGGGTCATGTGATGTTTTGATACAGGCCCACAATCTGGATTAATCAGGCTGAGCACAGTGGCTCATGTCTGTAATTCTAGCACTCTGGGAGGCCGGGGCAGGTGGATTGCTTGAGCTCAGAAGTTCCTGACCAGCCCGAGCAAGAGCAAGACCCCATCTCTACTAAAAATAGAAAAATTAGTGGGCTTTGTGACTGGCTCCTGTAGTCCTAGCTACTTGGGAGTCTGAGGCAAGAGGACTGCTCTTGCTGGGACTACAGGCACCTGCCACAATGCCTGCATGTGTGTGTGTATGTAGGCATTGGGCTTATATATATATTGTTTTTTTTTAAAGATATGGGGCCTTAGTCTTGCTCAGGCTGGTCTCAAATTCCTGAGCTCAGGCACTCTACCTACCTTGGCCTCCCAGAGTGCTAGGATTACAGGTGTGAGCTACCATGCCTGGCCTTCAGTCTTTCACTAATAGAAACTAAAGTGTACTGGATATCTTTGTGGCCAAATATTTGCTTATTTTTTTTGGCTACATTGATGGAAGGATTGATGGGTTACAGGGCTGCACATTTTAAAGATATTTTAGAATTACTGCCAGGTTGCCCTCCAGAGAACTATGCAGGTTTACACCCCACCAGGTGCTGAGGCTCAAGCTCATCCCCAGAGCCCATGTCAGCGCTGGGTGAGTTCATCCTGTCTGGGATTGATGGGTGTGGGGGCCAAGTGAGACTACCCAAGGTCAAGTGCAATGTCCAGCCTACTCCATATTTCTGCCATCATGATAGGCGCCTTTCATTTTAGGTTTTTAAGTCACAAGTTCAGTCAAACATTTTGTCTTACGTTTATTGGCCATTTGTATTTCTTTTTCTCTTTTCCTTATTATTTTTGGTCTGTTTTTACTCTCAAGATGTGCTTGTTTTCTGATTTGGAAACGCTATATGTTGAATATGAAAAATGATAAAAATATGTTGAAAATACTTTTATGCAGTTTCCCATTTGCCCTTTAATTTGTGGTTTATCTGTATTGGTCAAAAGTTGCCTATTTTTAATGTAGCCTAATCTATCCACATTTAACTTTACATGATTTCTCTCTAGAATTTTGTGTAGAAAGTTCTTTACCACCCCAAGATTATACTGCTATTTATCGTGTCCGTTCTTTCACTTGTGTGGTTTCCCTTGCATCTTGTCATCTTTTACCCTTCTGTACTCCGGTGGGGGCATGACGTGAGACAAGGGGCAGCCTTGAGGTTCATTTGCCTTTATTGTTGCTGTTGTTGAGACAGAGTTCTACCCTATGCCCTGAGCAGAGTGCAATGGCATTGTAGCTCACTGCAACCTCAGACTCAGGCTGTGAGCATCCTGCTGCCTCCGTCTCCAAAGCCGCTGGGATTACAGGCACTCACCACAGTGCCAGGCTGGGTTTTTCCATTTTTTTCATGAGTCACGGTCTCACTCTGGTTCAGATAATCCTTGAACTTCTGAGCTCAAGGAATCCTCCTGCCTCAGCCTCCCACAGTGCTGGGATTACAGGCATGAGCCACCACGCCTGGCCAGCCTTGAGGTTCGGAGCACGTGCAATCTGAAGCTCAGCTGCCTGGCTTTGAACCACATGTGTCCACCTGTGCACCCTCAGGCAAATTACCCAGACACTTTGTGCCTCAGTGTCTGCACCTGCAAAATGGGAGCAAGGTAATTGGTTTTGTGAAGGTTAAATGATAGCTATTTGTAAACTTTTTATTTTTAGGACTCCTTTACACTCTTTTTTATTTTATTTTTATTGCTATTCATTTATTTATTTATTGAGATAGAGTCTCACTCTTTCACCGTGAGTGGAGTGCCATGGAGTCATAGCTCATAGCAACCTCAAACTGTTGGGCTTAAGGGATCCTCCTAACTCAGTTTCCCGAGTAACTGGGACCACAAGCACCATATCTGCCTAAGTTTTTTTTTTTTTTTTTTTTTTTTTTTTTTTTGAGACAAGAGTCTCACTATGTGGCCCTCAGTAGAGTGCTGTGGCGTCCCAGCTCATAGCAATCTCAAACTCTTGGACTTAAGTGATTCTCTTGCCTCAGCCTCCTGAGTAGCTGGGTCTACAGGCGCCTGCTACAACGCCTGGCTATTTTTTTGTTATAGTTGTCTAGCTGGCCTGGGCCGGGTTTGAACCCGCCAGCCTGGGTGTATGTGGCCAGTGCCCCACCCACTGAGCCATGGGCACCATTATACCTGCCTAAGTTTTAAAAATATTTTATAGACTTGCAATCCCTAGGCATCTACCCAGAAGAAAAAAATAATTTTATCATAAGAACATTTCTATTAATTATTTATTACAGCTCAATTTATAGTAGCCAAAATGTAGAAACAACCTAAATGCCCACCAACCCAAGAATGCATTAACAAGCTGTGGTGTGTGTACACCATGGAATACTATTCAGCCATTAAAAAGATGGAGACTTTACATCTATGTATTAACCTGGATTGAGGTGGAACACATTCTTCTTAGTAAAGCATCCCAAGAACGGAGAAGCAAGAATCCAATGTATTCAACTCTTAATATGAAGTCAATAGACGATCTTTTATGTACCCACATAAGAGAAAAACTCAAATCAACTTAAGGTGGGGGGCAGGGGTATGAGGGAGCAGGGAGAGTGGAGGAAGGAAGGGGATGGGGGTGCTTCCACTTAAGGGGCACAACATTACAGTGTATGGAACACTCTGGGGTGGGACATAATTATAAGAGGGACTTTACCTAACAAATGCAAACAATATCTAATTCTTTGTACCCTCAATTAACCTGAAACAATAAAAAAAGGTCATTAATTAAGTTATTCTTGAAAGAAGTTCAAAGCACAGTAGAAAAAATAAAAACTTACAGAGATGAGGTAGTACTCTGTTGCCAATACTTGACCTTAAGCTATCTTCCCATCTCAGTTTCCCAAGTGCTGGGATTACAGGCTTGAGCCATTGTGTCCAGCCTCCTTTACACTCTTGAAAATTGAGACCTGCAAAGACCTTTCATTTGGGCAGCCTGTATACACATACCAATATCACATTGGAGATGAAAATTTGAGTGTATTTAAAAATACATATCTATAAATTCATTTATAATGACTAAGATACATTAACATAAATAAAATATTCTTTTCTGGAAAATAACTATGTTCTAAAACAAAAACGTTTAGTGGGACGGATGGCATTGTTTCACTGATTTACAAGTCTCTTTAATGTTTGACTTAATAGAAGACAGGCGGGTTCCCATAGCTGTTTCTGCATTTAATCTGTTGTGATAATGCTGTTTTGATTGAAGTATATGAAGAAAATCTGGCTTCACCACAGATACGTAGTGAGAAAAGGGAGGAGGAGTAATTTAGTAGCCCCTGAATATTTTCCTTTGATAGTACATAAAAACTTGATAGATGGTAGATTTTTTTTTTTTTTTTTTTGAGATAGAGTCTCACTTTGTTGCCCTTGATAGAGTGCTGTGGTATCATAGCTCA
Organism: Loris lydekkerianus; assembly: GCA_963574355.1. Lineage (NCBI taxonomy): Eukaryota > Metazoa > Chordata > Mammalia > Primates > Lorisidae > Loris > Loris lydekkerianus. The sequence goes on along the minus strand of CAUYPK010037646.1, from coordinate 25,307 downwards.
CAGCAAACTCAAATTCAACCGATTCTCTTGTCTTAGCCTCTCAAGTAGCTGGGACTATAGGCTCCCACCACAACACCTAGCTCTTGTTATAGAGATGGAGTCTCACTCTTGCTCACGCTGGTCTCAAACTCGTGAGCTCAGGCAATTCATCAGCCTCAGCCTCCCAGAGTGCTAGGATTATAGGCCTGCAGATTAATGAACTGTTTATACCTTGTTACATTAAGATCCATTGGACTGGGTTGCACTTTGGCCGTTACCAGATTTTGTAACATCAGGCATTTGTCACTGGGAAAATACTGGCTGAGTTAGGCAGAGCCTCTAAATGTGGGCACATTTCATGTCAATATTTCCCAAAATTACATCTGTTACTACCGTCACACCTATTATGAGAAAAATCTTTGTTTTGAGGAGCTGCCGACTTCTCAGTGGCTGACACAGGTTTTCCAAAATTCTAATTTTCCCTTGAAAGCTCCAACTTTATTACTGGCAACAAATACTGTCGTTTGTTTTCCTTGAAAGGACAGGCTCACTTTGATCATTTTAAGAAAGTGTCTCCCAAATACCCAAATCTGAATACCCGCTGTTAGGCTTTCATTCTTTTAAGAAACAACAGTGTTCCCTGGACTGGTTGCTCTTTCAGCTCCAACTCTAACAGGCTCCTGTGTGGTTTTCTTCTGGGTCCTGGTCCTGCTGGGGTGAGTTTTATGGGCACCTCAAGTTTCATCACACAGAACATGGAAAAGATGTGTGCTCAAGGGCTGAATTTCAGGGAGGTTAATCATTTTTGCTGCTTTATCAAGAGCACCTTTAAGGGACATTGGCGTATTTTGTCACTGTGAGTGTGTATCTGTGCAGAACACAGTGAGACCAGAGCAGTTGAGGGCCACTGCCTTGTTCCTACTGAGACTAGCAGTTTTGGCCACTGTGGCTTTGGAACCATGTCATCCCAGCAAGAAAGGCAACAGTGTCGTAGTACTGTCAGGAGAATTGTTTTGGCCTCTGCAGAGCATGCTTTCAGAGCTGTGGAATTAGATGACAGATGCAGGCCTGGCAGTCTCTTAGGGACCTGCTATTGTTAGTCTTTCATCTCAAAAAACCTAGAAGACATAGGGGAGGGGAGATGGAAGCCATTTGGGGTTAAGAATTTATCTTTTGTGATTGCAAGTCCTTTTCAAGGTGCTAACATTTTTGGTCTTCAGGAGTGAGCGAGGGGCACTTATAGATGCTCCATTTTTCTCTCTTCTCTAAAAGACAAGGCATGAGTCAAGGGAGCGACGCAGGGGTCTCAGCCAGAGAACTCTCCCACAGGAGTGGGGTCTGCTACTCAGATGGGAGGCCCTCAGAGTCACCTCCCCCATTTCTAGCTTCAAGGGGCTTCCACAGCTTCTGGGTTCCAAGTTCCTTCCTGGTTAGCCTTCTCTGCTGGGGACACTCAGAGGTCAGCATTCCTGCCCACCCGTCCTAAAAGGGGGTCAACACATGGCTGCCATTTATGGACTATGCGCTGTGTCGGGGACCTGGACTAAAACCCTGCCCATGTTGTCTCATTTATTCTCACAACACAGATTCCCACATAGTCGATCCTTTTTTTCTTTTAAAAAAAATCTTCCCGTTCTCTTCTTGGGCATCACCCGTAGCTCAGTGAAAAGGGCACCGGCCTCATACCCAGGCTGGTGGGTTCCAACCCGGTCCAGACCAATTAAACAACAAAGACAACTGCAACAAGAAAATAGTCAGGCGTTGTGGCGGGTGCCGGTAGTCCCAGCTACTTGGGAGACTGAGGCAAGAGAATTGCTTAAGCCCAAGAGTTTGAGGTTGCTATGAGCTGTGATGCCACGGCACTCTACCAAAGGTGACGTAGTGAGACTCTGTCTCAAAAAAAAAAAAAAAAAAGACTTTCCAGTTTTAGCTGGATGGAGTGGCATGGGCCTGTACTCCCCCTTACTCAGGAGGCTGAGGCAGGAGGATCACTTGAGGCCAGGAGTTCAAGTCCAATCTGGGCAACACAGTGAGATCCCATCTCTAAAATAATTATTAGTCTTCCCAGTTTTGTTCATTCAATGGGACTCCTTTGTGCCAAGCACCAGCCAGACCCTGGGTATGCCACAGCCCCTGCCTGGTGGACCTTGGGGAAGGTTAGGAGGGAAGGTGAGGAAGCCTTCCTGGTACAGGGAGTGGGAGTGGGCTGGGTAGAGGGGAGTCTGGCAGGAAGGGTAAGCCAAACAGAAAGATGTGGAATGAATGAGCATGGGGCTGGGGTGTGGTCCTCAAACTTCATCTGCGGCTTAGCAGAAGTTATGGTGACATCTTTCCCGTTGCTGGAGGAGAACTGTTTGAGTTGGACCAATTGAAAAATGGCCCAGCTTGTTGTTTATGGAATATTTCAAGGATCTTCAAAGGCAAAATTTCAGCCTTCTATATTCTGTAGGACAGCCCACTCCCGTTCCAGGCCCAGTACTCACTGGCTCTATTTTATTATAATTATTTGCAAAGGTCTGATGATATTACCTGTTCTGGGGACTGAGACGTTACTCTGGCTGGAGTTTAGAGGGTGCGGGCGGGAATTTAGAAGCAGTAGGCTGGGCCTGGTCAGAACTCCTGGGCTTCCAGGCGGCTCCTCCGTGAAGTCTAGCTACAGTGTCTTCGTTCTGTGGCGTAGGGAGCTCCTTGGATCTTCCCTGGCCAGAGGTGGACTTGTCCAGTGAAGCCAGGAGCAGAGAGATTTTGGGGAGAGTTGATGGTAAGAGACTTCTGGTCCCAACACTGCCATCTACTGCTTCTGTGACTGTAGGCAGGTCTCTGGCCACCTCTGGACCTCAGTTTCCTTCTCTGTGGCTCAGGTTATAAGATACATATTGATACCCAAGGATTCTATACGTGTGTGTGGGTTTGTGTTGTGGGTGTAATTGGCAGGTGAGGGGCTGGTCTGAGCCTGTGTGTGTGTGTGAGAGTGTGTGTATGTGTGTGTAGTTGGTGGGTGAGGGGCTGGTCTGAGTCTCTGTGTGTGTGTGTATGTGTGTGTGTGTGTGTGTGTGTATTTATAGTTGGTGGGTGAGGGGCTGGTCTGATCCTGTGTGTGTGTAGTTGGTGGGTGAGGGGCTGGTCTGAGTCTGTGTGTGTGTAGTTGGCAGGTGAGGGGTTGGTCTGAGTCTCTGTATGTGTGTATGTTTATAGTTGGTGGGTAAGGGGGTCGTCTGAGCCTGTGTGTGTGTAGTTGGCAGGTGGGCGGCTGGTCTGAGTCTCTGTATGTGTGTATGTTCATAGTTGGTGGGTGAGGGGCTGGCCAGAGCCTGTGTGTGTGTAGTTGGTGGGTGAGGGGCTGGTCTGATCCTCTGTGTGTGTGTGTGTGTGTGTGTGTGTGTGTGTGTGTGTGTGTAGTTGGCTGGTGAAGGGCTAGTCTGAGCCTCTGTGTGTGTGAGAGTGTGTGTATGTGTGTGTAGTTGGCGGGTGAGGGGCTGGTCTGAGCCTGTGTGTGTGTAGTTGGCGGGTGAGGGGCTGGTCTGAGCCTGTGTGTGTGTAGTTAGCAGGTGAGGGCTGGTCTGAGCCTGCGTGTGTGTAGTTGGCCGGTGAGGGGCTGGTCTGAGCTTGTGTGTGTGTAGTTGGCGGATGAGGGACTGGTCTGAGCCCCTGCCTTGGGTGCAGACTTGGAAGTTTTGTGTTCCCACCCTCCACATAGGGGAACCCTGCAGCGTGTTGACTTCCTCCCTGTTTGTTCTGAAGCTGGGACAGATGTTTCCTGCAGCTGGCCATTCAGCCCCCTGCTGTTCCCCAAAGGCTGGGGCTATTTTTAGTTCTATTGTTACCCACCCTGGGCATCTGGCTGCCAGGGGCTTGTGAGAGGCTGTGGCCCTGGAAGGGGCACTTTCCCCTAGGCCCAGCTTGTTCTCTGCCTTCTGCACGTCCTTGCTTTAATAAAGCTTCTCAGTGTCTGTTAGAATGACTGGTGGACTCTGCAGTGGGAAGAGCCTGGCTGCAGAACCAGAGGCTGGGCTGTATAGTTAGATTAGGTCGTGAACTCTCTGAGCCTCGGTTTTTCTCCTGCTAAATAGCCCGTGTTCCTGCCTTCCTCATAGGGTTGTTCTGAAGCTACATTGAGACAAGAAATATGAAGTACATCTAGTAAAATGACATTCAGAACCTACAGCTGTTGTGAGCTTAACCCCATGGAGAACCCTGGAGGAGCTGGACCCAGACTGGGGAGAGGAGGCCTGTACTTACTAAACACCAGGCCAGTTGGTCAGCGCCAAGGGTGGGTGCAGCAGAGGCTTGGTGCCTGGCAGCTCGGAGGGGGTTGGACATTCCACTGGACCTTGGTAGGTGGGGGAAGGAGTGAGAATGGGGACAGCATTCCAGGTTTCGGGACCTGGGAGTTGAAGGTGGAGAGTAGGGGGCCTGGTGTGCCCTGGGAGAGCCTTGAGCAGCAGCCCTGCTGGTGGCTCTGAAGCTTCTCCTCCCTAGGAAGGTTCCAGGGTGGGTCTGGGGCAGGAGGTTCTGCAGCCAGCACATGGGCTCTGCTTTTGGCTGCGTTACACAATGGACTTTCATGAAACGTTCATTATGCGCAAAGGATCCAGCTGCTGCTATGTTTGAAAACCGCCCATCTTGTCCAGATGGAAATGAAGTGTGGCTTGGAGAGGACTGTACTGAACTTGAGGCCTCTTGGAAAGTCAGGGCTGGAGGGAAACGTCTGTTGGGCTTTTCTTGCCTTTTCCTTTTACCAAAAGGCGCCTGGGATCCAGATTTGCTTGGAATATTGGGGTGTGGAGGGCAAATGGGGGTATTGAGGATAGAAGGGGGGACTTGAATGCTGGGCAGAGGAGGTTAGACTGGAGGCCACCAGGGTGGGCAGGATGTGGACAGATCCCAGAGTTGGCTCATGGTTCTCTTGGCTCCTTGAAGTGATGCATAAGGTTCCTGTGAAAGTGTGTGGAAGTGGGGTTCAAGTGTAAGTTCCCATTAGTGGTCTGGAGCCCAGTCCCTGGTGGCAGCCAGGAAAGGGTCAGCAGGGCCAGGCCTGGAGTGAGGTTTTAGGAGCCTCTGTGTAAATGTCCAAATACCCAACTTCTTGGAACTGAGCACATGGCATGTTCAGATAGATAGGCTGATCCCTATCCTCCTCAGGGTCTCCCCCCTCCTCCCCACTAGAGTCCTCCCAGGTTCTCCCTGCCAAGTGTTCATGCCCTGCACTTGGTTACAGGGAACCTGGACATGGACAGGAGCTCCAGCTCTTTTAGAAACAGAGGTGTGCCTCTCCCAGAGTAGACTGGCTCCTTCCCGGGGAATTGTTATACTCTCCTCTTTCTGCTCCTTCCTAAAAGAACCAGTGAGGTCAGGATTCCTCCCACTCTCCCTTCCCTACCTTCTTGCTCTAAGGGGACTTCTTTGGCTCAGAAGGGCCTTCAGAGGGACAAGGTGAGTCTACATGGGAAGACTCTTATCTCTGTCTCTCTAGTAGAGACCACGCCTCTATCTATAGGGTGAAATACACATTTGTCCCCTTGGAACTTTCTACATCTCTGTAGCTATCTCAGGGAAGCTGCTGCCACACTGTCCAGCAGGTGGTGGTGCTCTGATGGTCTCATGTGCAACTTCTCAGCTGTCCTGCGGGACCTTTCCCAGGGATCGTGTCTTCTGTATTCCTTGAACCCCATGGCTGGATCCTGAGCTTGCAGTATCCTGGACTCACTCTGCCCAAACATGGAGCTGCCAGCCTGACTTCCACTAGCAGGCAAACTTGCTCCTGCAGGAGGAGAAAGAAATTAGTTCTGTCCCATTGCCATGTGGCGTGTGGCCACTGAGGGCCAAACCTAAAAATAACAGAGTGCATTAGTCAGGATTAGATTTGTCTGTAAGTAATAGGAAAAGCCAAATAACTGGTTTACACAAGATGGAAGTTTATTTCTTTGTCCTGTGTAAGTCTGGAGCTTTGTGGACCAGGCCTGGGGAGGTGGCTCTGCTTCACAGTTTCCTTGGGGGACCTTGCTCTCCACCGTTCCGAGGGTGTGGCTTCATGTGCTCATGGTTCAAGGTAGCTATGAAACTTCAGTCATTACATCTGTGTCCTGGCAGCAGGATGGAGGAAGGAAGGAAAAGGGTCTCATAAGAAAGGATTCTGGAACTTGGCATGCGACACTGCTATGTCTCTGTCTTCGTGTGTTTTATGCTGCTCTAACAGAATACCACAGACTGGGTAATTTATAATGAACAGAAATTTATCTGGTTCACAGTTCCGGAGGCTGTGGCGTCCACGAGCATGGTGCCAGCATCTGTTCAGTATCTGGTAAGGGTCTTCTCACTGGGTTATCCTATGGCTGAAGGTGGAAGCAAATGAGTGCCAAGGCAGAGAGAACACGTTCCCCCAAACTCCTTTACAACAGGCGTTAAACCCCACCATGGGAGCAGAGCGCTCATGGCTTAATCACCCCTTGACACTTTTATTCTGACAATTAAATTTCGGCATTCAAACCATAGTCTTGTTAATTAGAATTTAGTCATGTGACTCCAAGTAGCCACCAGGGAGCTGGGGAATGTAGTCTCAGCTCTGGGCAGTCATGTGCTTGCCAGCTGTCCCCGTATCTGGGGGATGCAGCCATTGTGGGCATCTTGGTCAAACCTGAAAATGTTCCCAGGCTAACAAGTGCGGCCAGAGCTTTCAAGCCTGCAAGGTTTCACAGGGAGAGTTCCCAGGGAGGAGGTTAGTTGTGCCACATGCCCTAGGCCAGGAAGGTAGGGTGGGGCAAAGTTCCCACCTAAGGGAGAAAGGCTTTGGAGCTGTCAGGAGATGGCTCAGTGACAGTGGTCAGGATTAGGGAGGCCGTGTGTCTGCATCTGGACTACTGAGTCCCGAGGGTGAGGGCCAGAGTTGGCTCATGGGCAAAGTGGACAGAAGGCCTGGGGACCTAAAGGCTTGGAGAAAGTGAGGAAGTGTGGGCAGGTACCTGAACACAAGTGAACACGACACAACAATGGAAGGGCTGCCCCAGGATGGCGTCCCTGACCTCCAGCCCTCACAGGGGGAGCCTGAGTGCAGTGTGGAGGCTGGGCTTGGACTGCAGGGGTCCCCCAGCATCCCTCACCCCACTATCCACTGCATCCTGGCATTGCACATCCTTGTATTCTTCAAGAGAAGCCAGAGATCTGGATTTTAAAGTACTGGTGGTGAATTAGAGGGGAAAAGACATAACTCTGAGGGTCACACGTGCTGCACCTGTGACCTCTTTTGGCCTACTGGCTTTCCCCCTCCAGTCTGGAAGTATTTCTGGGTGCTCAAGTGGGAGAACCAGCAGGAATCCATGGAAAACCGGCTTCTTAGAAGATAGCTTACATTTTTTTAGATTTTATTTTTAAAATGTTTTTAACCCCAGTATTTTTTTGGAAAACCTTCAAACTTGCAGACAAGTTGAAAGAGTGCAGTGATCACTTGTCTGCCATCACTAGTTAACATTTGCTCCATTTGCTTCTCTGAACCGTGTGAACGTCACAGACATCAAGCTGCTTTGCCCCTGACTCTCCAGTCCATACCTTCCGGGAACATTGCCTTTCTCCTCAGAGCCACAGTCTGAGGATGGTCTTTTTTTGTTTGTTTGTTTCAGTTTGTTTTTGAAGGGGGAGTAACTGCTAATGGGCATGAGGATTTTATGTGTGTATATAGGTATGTATGTACATACTTATTTATTATTGGCAGAGTGCCGTGGCGTCATAGCTCACAGCAACCTCAGACTCTTGGGCTCAAGTGATTCTCTTGTCGAGTAGCTGGGACTACAGGCGCCCACCACAACGCCCAGCTATCGGGGTCTTGCGCTGGCTCAGGCTGGTCTCAAACCTGTGATCTCAGGCAATCTACCTGCCTTGGTCTCCCAAAGTGCTAGGATTATAGGCGTGAGCCACCATACCCAGCCCCTCAGTCTGAGGATGTTAACTGATGTAACCAGTGCACACTCTATCTTCAAATTTTCTCATTTGTTCTCAAAATGCCTCTTATAGGGTTTTTCCTCTTCCCCAGTCTGTGATCCTGTGTAGACAGAGCTTTCTCACAGGCAGAGCCAACCCACTTGGAGGCAGGCATCTGGGGTGCTGGAAGAGATCCCCAGTCCCAGGAACCTACAGGCCCATGATGGGTAGCTAGCTTCTGGTGACCCAGGGACTTCTGCTGGCCACAGTGCAGGCAGGCTGTGAGAACCTGAGAGCCCACCTGCCAGGTGAGCTGAGAGTAAGGCTTGCCCCTCCACCAACAGCCTCTCCTAGCTCAGTGGTAAGTGTGCTTCCTGTCCCCACTTGCCCCAGGGGCTGTCCCATCACTCTGCCCACCTTTGTCCACTTCCTGCTCCAGGCTCACCTTGACTTGTCACCCCAGTATGTGTTAACGACATCTTCTGCCAGAATGGAATTCAAAACCCGCTGCACAGTGACAGCTATACCCTTCAGTGTCAACTCCATCCCCCAGTGTCAGCCCCTCACCCCAGCGACAGCCTCACCCCACAGTGATGGCCCCACCCCAGTGACAGCCCCACCCAACAGTGGCATTTCCACTCCAGTGACAGTCCCACCCCACAATGATGGCCCCACCTCACAGTGACAGTTCTACCTCACAGTGATGGCCCCACCTTCTAAACACATAACAGTATTTCCAAATTTTCCTTCATTTTTTTTTTTTTTTTGAGACAGAGTCTCACTTTGTTGCCCTTGGTTGTGTGCTGTGGCATCATAGCTCACTGCAACCTCAAACTCCTGAGCTTAAGCAATCCTCTTGCCTCAGTCTCCTGAGTAACTGGAAGTACAGGTGCCTGCCCTAATGCTGGGGTATTTTTGTTTTTAGAGACAGGGTCTTGGTCTTGCTCAGTCTGATCTCAAACTCCTGAGCTCACGCAGTTCACCTGCTTGGGCTCCCAGAGTGCTAGGATTATAGGCGTGAGCACCACATCTGGCCTTCATCTTTTGTTTTGAATTTTTTAACTTTTTTTTTCCAGTTTAGGATAAATAAAAACATTTCAGAAATATATAATTTAACAGGTGAAGAGCTCCTACAATCACAGCTCCCAGAAGGCTTATTGGTTTTTAGATGGATCTCTGCCTACTTATAAAGAGGAGGAGGCTGAGAAACAGAGATCATGAAAGGACAGGTGTAGGGGAGGTGAGAGGTGAGGAGACTGGGGCAGGTGACTCTGCCTCCATGACACTGTTGTCACTTGGAATATCAAGTCTTTGGCAATGCTTGGCTGTTGCCTCTTCTGGAAGGGGAATCATAATCCCTTGAGGACTGTTGTAGCAAAGACACAGAAACTCACCAGGCTGTACAAGTGTAATTATCAGGGAGCATGAACTGCTAGGGGCAGAGGGCCCCTGGGTGGTAGGCCAGGAGCAAAGGTGCAGAGCTAGAGGAGCTTGGGGAGCTTTGGGGGTTAGCGGGATTCTCTGGTTGAGGAGCCGTGACCTTTGCCCTACTTTGAAACTCAGATAACTATGCTTTAAAAATCAACTTCATTTTAGAATTTAGAAACTATGAATAGACAAGAAGAAAATAAATACCATACTGTCTCACCACTCTGGAATAAGTACTGTTAATGTTTCAGTAGACGTCTCTAGTCCTTGGTACATCTTGGTTGAGTGCCAGCCTTGGCCCATCGACAGTGCCAGTGGGTAAGGAGGTTTAGCGAGGGAGAGACTCTCCCCTTCCCTCTCGGAGTGGATTCACTGTGGTAGCAGATATGTGTCCAGCCCCTCCCCTGAGCCAGGCTCCTGGTGCAGAGCGGGAAGGAACCAAGCACGGCACCTGCCAGGGCAGCATGAAATGCCAAGGAATGGAGTGTCCCATTTGGGGATGCTTTCAAGGACTGTGGGAATTGAGAGTGGGGGGTTGCTGTGTATTAGGGAGGGCTTCCTAGAGGAACTGGGCTTTGGCCTCCAGAGAATGTGGTGGGGGGGGAGGGAGGAAGGTTGTCCAGGTGAGAGGAGTGTGGGCTGGAGTAGCTTCCCCTTCTGTGGAAGGCTGAGACCTGCTCCTTGGTACCGGATGCTCCCTCATCTTGGGTCTTGAAAGCTACAGATGTCTTCAGGTTGAACATTTGTTCATAAATATTTCCCAAGCACCTACAAAGCCTGGGCACTCTATTCTGGGAACAGGCCTGCAGCCCATGGGTATAGGTCAGGCTCTGTGCCTGTGGTAATGGAGGGGGGTGCTGATGGGACACATGTAGTCCCCTCAACATCATGATTAAGAAAATGAGAGGTCAGTAGCCTGTGAACCAGCAAGGGGGGGCTCATGTTATTTTAGCGTATAGAAGGAAATGACCAGAGATTTTTCAAGCATCCTCCAGTTGCTGCATAGAGAATGGATGGTGAGGGGGACAAGCAGGGGGGAGTGACTGGCTCGAGGCCGATGTGGTCAGGTCTGCCAGGTGCTGGTGGCCCAGACTATAGGTGCTGGAGGGTTGGAGAGAACTGGGCTGACCAGGAGTGCAAACCTGTTCTTCAAGGCTGGAAGACTTGCCCAAGTTCTCAGAGCAGGGCTGGGGTCTTCTGGTTCTTGAGGAAGGCTAGGAGCAGATGGAAACCTCCCTGAGTGACTTACTACGCAAAGCCTAAGAGAGTGACGATTGTGTCTTATTGAAATAGGGCGGCCGCTGTGGCCCAGCCTGCTGGGGGCTTGCCTTGTTGTTTGACCAGGGTGAGAACTGAGCACCACTGAGCCTCTACTCCTTCGGCTGTTCACATGTGGTGGCTGGGTGAGGGCCTGTGTCCTGGCAAGTCTGTGGCAGCCCGTGGTTGGTGGGAGAGCAGGGCAGGGCCAGCCTGAGGGTTGGGGCTGAGGGAGACCCAGCATGGATGGGATGAGATCAGGCAGCTATGGAGGCTGAGCCCTTCCTGTGCAGGGCTGTCCAGTGACCACGTAGTTGGTGGTTACTGTAATACTTGCCCCTACTGCAGAGGCTCACAGGTCAGAACCCACAAACCTCTAGGAACACCTGACCTTTATCAGGCACTTAGTAGCCAAGCCCTGTTGTGAGGACTTCACACATGATATACAATTTAACCTTGCGACTACCCCATGAGGGAGGTGCTGCTATCATTTCCATTTCACAGAAGAGGCACCTGAGGCCCAGAGAGTGGTGTGGTCAAGGTTACACAGCTGCAACCAGCTGCAAAGCCGTAGATCTGGGTGGGAAGGTGTGAGCAGAGCATGAGCAAGCTGTAGGTTGAAGAAGGAGGGACCACCTCTTGTTTTTAATGGGTTTACTGAGTAGATTTCATACAATGAAATTCACCCATTTTAAATGTTCAGTTGGATCAGCATTGGCAAATGTATACAGTTGTGTGACCACCACATTCACTGTGTAGACCAGCTCCGTCCCCCCCACCAATCTGTTTTCAGCTCCCTAGTTTTGCCTGGGATGTCATATAAATGAGGTTATACTATGTGAAGGATCCGAGGCTTGGCTTGTTTCTCTCAGTGTGAGATTTGTGAGGTCCATCCATGTTGTGTCCGTCAGAGTTTGTTCCTTTTTGTTGCTGAGTAGTATTTTGGAGCATGGGTCTATCACATTTCATTCATCTGTTTGCCAGTTTATAGACATTTAGTTGAGTTCAGTTTTGGCTATTATGAATAATGCTGCTATGTACATTTTCTCCTGGACATATTTTCGTTTCTCTTGGGTGGATACCTAAGGGTGGAATTGTTGGGTCGTATGGTAAGTGCGTGTTTACATTTGTAAGAAACCACCGAACTCTTCTGAAGTTGCCGCACAGCGTGACACTTCTCCAGCACTGTATGAGAATTCCCGTTGCTCCACATCCTCACCAATGATCAGTATTGTCAGCCTTCCAAAAGTTTCCCTTCTGAGGCATGTCCTGGATGACAGGTGATCCTGAACATCTGTTTATTTACTTTTTTGGCATCCACGCATACATATCTTCAGATCTTTTGCCCATCTTTAAATTTTTTTTTGTTGTTGTTGATACTGAGTTGTAAGAGTTGGCACTTGATTCTTGGGCCAGGATTCAATGAGGTGATAAATGCCTTGCAGGCAGAGAGCCACCCATCGACCCTCCTGGTGTCCCCCTTCCGGCACTCGGGGTCACTGGCTTACTCAGGTGCTGTTCAAAGCCCACCTCAACCCTAATCAGTGCCCCCCCCCCCGCCCCCAGCAGACACATGAATCACACACTCCTGACCAGCATACAGTGTAACTAGTCTAATAACATGGTGGTGCAACACCATCTCTCTGTGCTCACCACACCATCTTTTCCTTTGCTCTAGAGCAGAGACAGTGTGGCCCAGGCAAGGAGCCTTGAGTTCAGAGAAAGGAGCCCTGGTTTCTAATTCTGTCCTTATGACCACTTGCCTTGTGACTTGGGGCATATCATGCTTCCTCTCTGGGCCTCAGTTTCCTCATGGTAGAAAGAGAAGGCCAGATCATATCCCAGTCCATTGGGGCTGCTGCAGCAAATGCCATAAACTGGGTGGCTTATAAACAACAGAAATTTCTTTCTCATGGTTCTGGAGGCTGGGAAGTCTAAGATTAAGGCATCAGCATGAGTATTTGGTGAGGGCCAGCTTTTTTATAGATGGCACCTTCTTACTGTGTTCTGATGTGGTAGAAGGGACAAGGCGGTTCTCTGGGGTTCCTTTTATAAGGGCACTAATCCCATTCTTTAGGGTTCCCCCCCTTATGACTAATCACCTCCCAAAGGCCTTGTCTCCTAATACTATAACCTGGGGGATTAGGATTTCAACGTATGAATTTTGGGGGAATGAGAACATTCAGATTAGGGCACACTAGATGACCTTCAGGGGTCTGGTCAGCTCTGAATCTGCTTTTGGGGGATAAAGGGCAGAAGGTGTCAGTGGCTAGGCTGCAGCGGCAGTCGTATTTGGTCACAACATCCCTAAAATGGGATTTGGGATTTTGCAAGAGGGTCTGGGATCCCAGCAGGCAGGGAGGACAGGAGAAAGGGATAAGGTCGGGATGGTGGCTAGTGTCTATGGCAGATACCTGGTTTTCTGCTTCAGCCTCAGGAGCTAAACTCCACGTTGGAAAAGCCATCAGTCATCTTTTCCAGCCCCCAGGATTCGGCAGGGTGGGTGGTTATGGCTTTTTTGTACCATGACAAGCACAAAGAATGTGTATGTGGTGGGGTTTGTGAGCTGTGGATTAGAGATGGGGAAACAGACCAGAATGGTGATGACCCACTTCTTCCAAGAACCTTGGGACTTAGACACCCAAGGTATTCAGAGCTCTAAAACCTCTTGCCTGTTGCCCCTGGCCCAGGACCCAGCCTGGTGGTCTCCAGTCTCCCCTTCACTTGAATACTTCTGTTGAACAAGGGGCTCACCACTCAGCCGGCTGGGTGTTAGTTTATATTAGTAGCATCAGGCTGTTCGCTGATGAGTTGGAACTGATACTCCAGCTTCTGAAGCTTGATTTCTCTTAAGGAAATGAGGTTACCTGTCTGCCAAGGATTCATAGGGCAGTTTCATTTCTCTTGGGATCGACTGCTGTGTGTTTGCCTGGAGGCAGGAGAATGGCATGTTTGTGTAAAAGATTTTCTCAGATGCATTGTAGCTGCAGCCTAGATGATTCTGAGATTCTGAGCTGGTCACTGAAGGCTTCTGTGGGTGAGGACCTGTAATCCCTGATCCCTTTACCTGCGTGTAGAGGTTCAAGGTTGCACTAACTGACTGTACTACTGTACTCCAATCTGGGTGACGAAGTGCGATCCTGTGTCTTAAGAAAAGCAGGAGGAACCCCTGACTGGGGCTGAGGTGGACTTTAAACACCGCACATCTCCCTAGGTGTTTCGGCAGACTAGAGGGAGTGGGGCCGTATAGGTCCAGGAGGGAGGGGGAGAGAACGCGAAGTGCAAAGTGGGATTTGCAACACTTGGAACAGTCAAAACGAAAAATCACAACCACTTGGGTACCTCCCATGCTGGACATGTGCCTTGCTCTCAAAGACACTCCCCTGCTTAGTGTTCCCGTGGGAGTTAAGCAATGACAGCCTTGTCACAATGTGTCTTTTAAAAAGTAAAATTTAACCTTTACTTGCCTAATGGATTGTCTTATTAACTAAAAACATATACAGAGGGTGCCAAAAAAAAAAAAAATGTAAACATAGTTTAAGAAAGGAAAAGACTGTGTTAACATTGTAATACTCGGGCCAGGTGGCTCACACCTGTAATCCTAGCATTCTGGGAGCCCGAGGAGGGTGAATCCCTTGAGCTCAGGAGTTTGAGACCAGCCTGAGCAAGATCGAGACCCTGTCTCTAAAAATAGCCTGGTGTTGTGGCAGGCCCCTGAAGTCCCAGCTACTTGGGAGGCTGAGGCAAGAGAATAGCTTAAGCCCAAGAGCTTGAGGTTGCTGTGAGCCATGATGCCATAGCACTCTACCCAGCGTGAAAAAATAAGACTGTCTCAAAAAAAAAAAAAAAAATTGTAATACTCAAATCACTTTTGACTTTTGCAATTATGAGTTGCAACATGCAATACATAAGATAACAAATGTTACTGGTATATATGAGCATTACAATTTAATTTGAGACATCTCCTGTTGCCTCTGGGGAGGATGAAAGCACTCTGTAGCTGGGTCTAGAGAGATTTAGGGGAGAGTTACAGAGCGAGAATCCCCAGGGGTGCATCCCCCTTCAACATCTTGGAAGCCGGCTCTGTTTTCAAAGAACACTGTCTTTGCCCCATTCTCAGCTGCTTGGTCTGCCCCCACAACCTGCAGCTGTACACATCTGTATTGTCCCCTGGCTGCTCCTACAGGGCACCAGCTGGGGCCTGTCATTGTCACCTCTGGAGCCCATGAGAGGCAAGGGTGGCCAAGGCCAGAGCTGTGAGGCAGGCAGAGGAGGACAGGCGGAGGTGTCAGACCCAGCCCAGCCATTGGGGATTGGCTTTGGGGCCCAGCCTTGGCCTGAAGCTGTGACCAGCTGTGGTCCCATGTCCTGCCCATCCTCTCTCTCTTGGGAGAGCCGCCCTGTCCCCTATCCTCCAGGCTGTTCCCACACATGCCTCTTTGGCCCAGGCTGTGGGGAGGGTTCTGGGAAACTTTGGTGAGCACTGTTTGGGGCTTGCCAGGGGTGGTGAAGTGGAAAGAAAGTTCTGGCTCTGCTGTGGGCCAGTTTGGGGGGTTGTCTATTGTGGAGCCTCTTCCCTCTCTGTGGAGCCTGTTGTGGAAACATGGAGGGTCATTCTTTCCACCTTTGACAAAAAAGGGAGATAGGAAGAGAAACTGGACGTGGTGCGGAGAGCCCTGGAGATGGGTCTCTTGTAAACACAAGGTGTGTATGTTAATAAAGCTGTCATGAGGCTCCTGGGAATTTTCAAGGATGACAAGGCTGGGCGGGGGTGGGGGTGGGGGCTTCTAGACTGAAGGACAGGCTGTGGTTTGAGAAAGTTCTCCAAGGAACGGGTGAGTCTGGAGGTTAGTTGTTCTCTTTGAGAGTCCCCAAGCAGGAGGTGGCAGGGGAAGGGGCCTGAGTGCATGACATGGGGGAAGCCTGGGGAGCAGAGCCCTGTTTTAGGCCCTCATGACCCCATGGTCTGTGTCTTGAGATGCTGCTGAGGGCACGGATAACTGAGAGTGGATAATCCCCACTGATGTGGCACAGCTGGGAAAGGTGTCATGTTCTAAGGACTACATGATGTCCCTGTGCTTCTGCAGAGTGGAGTGATGGGAGAGTGCAGGCCAGTGTTCCCCTCCCCCTGATCCAGGACCATCAGTGCTGTGTGAGGCCTGCAGCCACTGAGCTCCCACAAAGTTCTGTGAGCCTCTTGTCACTCTGACTGTGTGGAATTCCCAGTCCTACTACCAGCCCTTAGAAGGTTTCCTGGCCCTCTTTCTCAGCCATTCTTTTACTTGCTTTAAAGAGTTTTTAACTACTATGTGATATATAGAGGAGAAAATCAGAAAATGCAGATAAGCAAAACAGAGAAACTAGAAATTGCCAATAATCGCATCACTTGGAGATAACCCGAGTTAGTGTCCTGAAGTGTATGCCCCCTGACTCTTTTCCTTACAGTGTATCCTAGCATGTACTTGGCTTTGCAGCCCGTCCACGTCCACGTCCCAGTTTCTAGATGTCTTTCCATGTCAGTCAGTATGATATTTTTAATGGCTGTTTAACATTTCACCTTAGAGATGGCTCATAATTTATTCGATTGCCCTGCTGAGGGCTGGACTTGTCTCCAGTGTTTTGTTATTACAAACAACACCCCAATTAACCAAACGCCATGCAGCCCACTTATCGCACACATCCCTAAGTGTTCCCTCTGGAGAAATCCTTGGGAAGGGATGGCTGGGTCCTTCCTCCAGGAGGCTGAAGCCGAGTGTCTGTTGAGGATGTTGATACTGAGCTTGGGCCTATTATTTTCTTTGAACCCTGATCTGCTGAGAGCTCACTTAGTCTGAGCTTCCCAGCGTCATTTTATGAAATTCATGGCTACAGTACCCTCTTGAATCTGTTCCCGTCCAAATCTTTCATGTCCAAGCCTGCCTTCCCTCTTTGCTTCTATCTGCTTCTGGTTCTTCCTGCTGATGGTGGTCATTTCCCACTTTTCCCAGCGTGGACAGCTTGACCTCTGCCTATAAACCTGAACCAGGGTACTTAGAACCCCAGGCTTGAGCTGCTGTGAGTAGTTAATTCCTTCCTACCTGTCTTATTTTAACCAAAAGGAGGGTAAACTAGGAGCCAGGAGCGGCATTTTTGTGTCTCTCTCTGTCTGTTATTCCCCGAAAGCATCAGCAAAGGGCCAGAAACATCATAGGTGCTCAGTGAACCTGTGATTTTTGAGCACCAAAATGTTGGTGGCACATGTGCCTCTCCGGCCACAGAGTGGGCTACCTCTTTCTGTATGGAGAGGGGTGAGGGACAGGCCAGGTCTCTT
The DNA here is from genome assembly GCA_963574355.1 of Loris lydekkerianus. NCBI lineage: Eukaryota > Metazoa > Chordata > Mammalia > Primates > Lorisidae > Loris > Loris lydekkerianus. The sequence goes on along the minus strand of CAUYPK010037646.1, from coordinate 8,422 downwards.
CCTGCTGTACCTTTTCCTACCCCTTCCTTCACTACCCACCCTCTCACCTGCAGGTCTCGGGTCCTGAGGCTGCTGGCGGACTATGGGTACCACAGCCAGTACAGCGCAGCAGACAGTCTCGGCGGGCAGCCCCTTCGAGGGCCTCCAGGGCAGCGGCACGATGAACAGTCGGCAATCACTCAGCGTCCACTCCTTTCAGACCACGAGCTTGCACAACAGCAAGGCCAAGTCCATCATCCCCAACAAGGTGGCCCCTGTTGTGATCACGTGAGTGGTGGGTGGGGCGGTGGTGTGTTCCCCTGTCCCTGGAAGACACGCCCCTTGGGACCTGCTTGGGGGTGTGGTGGCGTACAGCACACTTCACACTTACAGACTGCTTTCAGTTTCATAGATGAAGACACTGAGAGGCCCAGAGAGGTTAGCAGTTTGCTTGGAGTCACACAGCAAGTGAGTGGCAAAGCTGGGGCTCTGAGCCCATGTTACCTGCCACATCCATAGTGTCAGGGATCGTGGACGAGGAGAATGGCTGGAAGGACTCCCTTTTGAAAATAATTTTTGCCTGACATTTTCATAGGAAGTTTAAATACTTAGATGCATGAATTTGAGATTTTTTTCCATAGGCAGTAATTATGGCTCAAAACTGAGGTTAGCCTCAGGCTGTGTAAGGAACTTGAGCTGGAAAAGCTGGAAACTGCTAGTTGCCACTCCAAATTAGGGTTTGTTCTGGCAACATGTTGTGAGAGAGACCTGGACACACTGCATGAGTCCAGAGGAAGAGGGCCAGCTAGGGGGGCCTGTAAACCCCATCTGCCCCATGGGGCTTGGATGAAGGACTAGGTGCTGGGGAGCCCTGCTGGGGGGACAGGAAGACGGAAGGGACACTGGATCCGTCTCCTGGTGAGTTGGGAAGCCTCATGCTTTCCATGGCATCTGCCTACTGCACTCCCCTGCCTCTGGGCTGTCCAGCACACACGACATGATGAGCTAAGAATTAAATACGTCCCCCACACAGGAGTGTGGCAAAGATCTAGCAGATGGGGCCTTTTGTATAAGGAAACCTGAGGGATGGGGATGATGATCCTGCCTGCTAGCTTTGGGACTTGGCAGGAAAATTATAATCATAATAAATTACTGTGCTCATGATGATGAGAGGAGAGGAGAGGCTACATAAAAGAGACCTGACACTAGTCTCTGTGATGACAGATGACAAAAGTAGGTTTGGCTCTTGAGGCATAGGAGACACGTGCTCCAGGCCTGGCCCTGCTTCTCCCTTGCTCTGTGACCTTGGGTAAGTCCTTTTTTCCCGTTGGGCCTCAGTTTTCTTATGAGCATTAGCAGAGATGACGCTCAAAATGTTTAACCCCGTGTGGTGGCTCAGAACAATTGCTGTGCGTAAGGCCTGTAAGAAGCTGTGAGCACAGTACTCCTTGGTTTGTAGGGTGTTTGACGGGGCCTTTACAGATCATCCAATCAAGGGGTCAGCAAACTATATCCTGCAGGCAAAATCTGGCCCATTACCTGTTTTGTAAACAAAGTTTTTTTGGAACATTGCTGCTTCTATTCACTTACATAGAGTCTGTGGGTGGTTAGTGTTTCAACGGCAGAATTGGGCAGTTGCAACAGAGGCTATAACCCACAAAGTCTTAAATATAGGGCTGCTAAAAAATGTATACAAGTTTTTTTTTTTTTTTTTGTGAGACAGAGCCTCAAGCTGTCACCCTAGGTAGAGTGCTGTGACATCACAGCTCACAGCAACCTCCAACTCCCGGGCTTAAGCGATTCTTTTGCCTCAGCCTCCTAAGTAGTTGGGACTACAGGTGCCCACCACAGTGCCTGGCTATTTTTTTATTGTAGTTGTCATTGTTTGGCAGGCCTGGGCTGGATTCGACTGTCCAGCTCTGGTGTATGTGACTGACGCCTTAGCCACTTGAGCTACAGGTGCTGAGCCAACACATGGCTGTTTTTTGTTGCAATTGTCATTGTTTAGCTGGCCCCGGCTGGGTTTGAACCCACCACCCTTGGTACATGTGGCTGGCATTGTAACCCCTGTGCTATGGGCGCCAAGCCAATGTATACAATTTTTAAGAGATGTTATCTATGCTTTTTTTTTTTTTTTTGAGACAGAGCCTCAAGCTGTCACCCTGGGTAGAGTGCCATGGCATAACAGCTCACAGCAACCTCCAACTCCTGGGCTCAAGCGATTCTCCTACCTCTGCCTCCCAAGCAGCTGGGACTATAGGCACCCACCACAACGCCCGGCTATTTTTTTGGTTGCAGCCATCATTGTTGGCTGGGCTGGATTCAAACCCGCCAGCTCAGGTGTATGTGGCTGGCGCCTTAGCCACTTGAGCCACAGGCGCCCAGCCTCTTTTTTTTTTTTTTTTTTTTTTAAGAGACAGAATCTCACTTTATCACCCTCGGTAGATTGCTGTAGAAACATAGCGCACAGCAACCTCCAGCTCTGGGGCTTAGGCAGTTCGCTTGCCTCAGCCTCCCGAGTAGCTGGGACTACAGGCGCCCACTATAATGCCAGGCTATTTTTTTGTTGCAGTTTGGCTAGGGCTGGGTTTGAACCCGCCACCCTTGGTATATGGGGCCCTACTCACTGAGCCACAGGCACCGCTCTATGCATTTCTTTTTGAAGTTGGAGTGAATTACAGTAATAATGTTTGTAGTATGATGTTTGCTCAAAAGGTGTCATTTTAATCAAATGCTAGCATCACCATGCAACAGGCCTGAATAGGAATAGCCTTTTCTCTTAAAATGTATATACATGTTTTTGACACCCTCTGTATTTATTATCTGTCCTTTGCATCCAAGGATTGCTGACCCCTGATCTAATGCACTTTAGCTCAAATGTGAAACTGGGTTTCAGGGAGGTAGAGGTATTTGCCCACGCAGGGGTCATGTGGTGACCTGGAGGCAGAACTGGAGTGGGAATCCAGGTCTCTTGAGTCCTGGGTCAGTGCTTCTCTGCTCGCTCGACTGCTGCCTTTCCCGGAGGTGGTTCTTTTATGAAGAGGACCCAGTGGCAGGTCATGAACTCTTGGAGCCCTGTCTTACTCATTGTCATCAGCACCATAATTTTTGTGTTTTGAGTGCACAGGAAATCTTGCTTGAGTGTTTGGACCTTTACCTGGTTTAGCAGCTCTACAAATCTTGATTTTTTTACCTGTGGATTTTATTCAAAATAGGTCTGTGGGGAGGTAGGATGACTACTAGTAGTAATAATTATCTTAACACATGTTTACTGCGGCCTTGGCACTGGGATAACACTTACTTTCATTCATGGCTGGACAGTGCTAATTCTCCAAACAGTCCTGAGAGGTAGAAATTCCTAGAAACTGAGCCAGTTATCCAGAGTTGCAGAGTTAGTTACCATGTGGTGGACCTGGGTTTCACACCCTAGCACCTGTGCTCTGAGCAACTGTGCTGTGCTATGGAGCTAGGGACTGTTCTCAGACACAATCTTATGGAGGGATCATCTGATGATAGTGCCTTAGGGTGCAAGTTAGGCCACTGTAGCAGAGTAACCCCCAGATACGATGCCTTAATTTGGACAGAAGTTTGTCTCTCAGGTGAAAATCCAGGAGTTGGTTCAGGATGGCAGGGCTGCTCCATGGTCTAATCTAGGCTCCTCTCTCACTGTGCCATCATCAACATGTGTCTTCCACCTTATGGTCTATGATGTCCTACTTCTGCCATCACTTCTGGATTTTAGCCGGGAAGAAGGAAAGAAGACAAAACAGAAGGCACCTTCTCTAGGAATGGTCAAGAATTTGAGTGCCTTCAGCTTCTAGAAGTCCAATGCACTATCCGTTGCGCCACAGAGCCACTTAGCACGGTCAAGAATTTGAACACATCACTTTACTTCATATTTCATTGGCCAGAACTTAATCACATGACCACACCTAGCTGCAAGAGAGGCTGAGAAATGTAGCCTGCAGCCAGGTGGCCTCCTCCCCAGTCACAGTCCCGGGGTTCTTTTACTAAGGAAGAAAGGGAGGAAGAGGAGGGATAATGGATAGTCTCTGCCACAAATTGTAGCCACCGGGCAGGAGTGTGGTGGCCCCTCTCTTGACTTGGAGGTTGTTTGACTTGATTTCCATTCTGCTCCTGGCAGGTACAATTGCAAGGAGGAGTTCCAAATCCATGATGAGCTGCTCAAGGCCCATTACACGCTGGGCCGGCTCTCGGACGTCACCCCTGAGCACTACCTGGTGCAGGTGAGGTTAGGCTCCACCTTCCCAGCCTGCCCCACTGCCTCCCATTCTCCTTCTTTCTTTCCTCCTGGGTTCCCTCCCTCCCTTCCTTCCTGCTCTCCTCTACTTCCCTACCTCCCACTGCCTCTCTGCCTATCTTCAGGACTGGCAGGGCCCTGGGTGTCCCCAGGGGGACAGCACAGTTGTCCTCTGGTTGATTTCTGATATCCCTGTCCTGCCTTCCTGTTCAGACCCCTTATCCACATGCTCCTTTGGGAGATGAGAGACACTTGCCTTCCTCTAGAGGAGCTGTAGGCCTTATGGTCAGCGCTAGAGCCAACTTTGCTCCTGGAGTGCGTCACATTGCTTTTTTCTCAAGGTCTGGCTCAGATGCCACCTCCTACATGAAGCCCTCCCTGATTCCGCCAAGGAGGTTTTTTTCTTTTACCTGTACTTTATGATACCCCTCACAGATGGTCACGTATTTTGTCTGTTTTTCATATGAGCCCTAGGCAGTGTGAGAGCAGGACCGTGTTCCTTTCACCCCCTTGTCCCCACTCCCTGTTGTCTGGATGCCTCTGAGCTGTCTGGGTGACCCTTCTGTGGCTCTCACTTGCCAGGGCCGCTACTTCCTGGTACGGGATGTTACTGAGAAGATGGATGTGCTGGGCACTGTGGGGAGCTGTGGGGCTCCCAACTTCCGGCAGGCGCAGGGCGGGCTCGCTGTGTTTGGCATGGGACAACCCAGCCTCTTGGGGTTCAGGAAGGTCCTCCAGAAACTCCAGAAAGATGGGCATAAGGTAAGCACACTGGTTTCCTGGGAGGGGCCTGACTGCATGCTGGGGAGGGTGGGTATTGGCCTAGACCAGGCCCTGCCAGGCCTTGGCTACCAGAATGGTCATTGTGGTTGGGAAATTCTGGTGAATGCTTATTACACTGTTCTGAGTGGACATGGGAGCCTGAGGTCAGAGCCCTCTACACACCCCATTTTGGGAGCCTTAGAAGAAGTGAGGGGTGTGACAGGGTGACAAGAGGGGTCAGTGTTTAATTCGAGAGCTTGTTTAGTTATGATCACAGCTAACACTTATTTCCTCATGTCAACCCCTTGAGGGAAGAGTAGTTTCCTCCTCTGTAAAATGGGAGATGCCATATTACAGAGGAGGAAACCGAGGCCCAAGAGGCTAAGTGACTTGTTCAAGGTTACCAGTTCATGAGTGGTGCTCTAAGACCCTCACCCAGGCAGCTGGACTCCATGTGCCTGCTTTCAGTAACTCCTTTTGTCTGTGAGGCGGGACTTTGCACGTCTCCAGGATAGAGGCTGAAGGTGTGCTGGGCTGCAGGCCTCTTAGGTTAGGGAGCAGCTCGCTTCTGACTTGCTCTGTGGTGAGGGTGGTGAGGCCTTGAGTGAACGAGAGTTGGGTGGGGGTGTTGGCTGTGTGCAGGTCTCGTCATCCAAGCTTATTACAAGTTCCTAGGGGGTGAAGTCTGCCTCTGTCTTCCTCTGCCTGTGCAGTGCTCAGTAAATGACTGATGGCAAGGTGGTGGTCATGAGCGTTTGTTTCTTCAGCTGGTATTTATCAAGCATCTGATTTATCTAAGGTTCCATGCTAGGAAGATTTCATGGGCACATGAAAGTGACAAGGACATGATTCTGCTTGTGAGGAGCCTGTAGTTGTCAAGGGAGAAAAGTTGCATTCATCAATGATGTTAATACACAGCCAGAATTAACGCCAGGACAGTCAGATAGGTCTTGAGAGGAGGGAGGGGTCACTGCTGACTGGGAGGGTGAAGAGGAGATGGCATTTGGGCTGAGCTTTGCCCTGGGGCAGGCTGCAGGTGGTAGGAATGGGGTGGGGTTCTGGGCCCTTGGGGAGAGAGCACAGCGTGGGTAGATGTGGGAGAGGGGAGTGTGGTGGGTATCTGCAGGGTGGTGGCCATGGCTGTCTTCCCCCTTGGGCTCCTGGCAGGAGTGCATCGTGTTCTGTGTGCGGGGGGAGCCCGTGCTGTTCCTGCGTGCCAATGAAGACTTTGTGTCCTACACACCCCGAGATAAGCAGAGCCTTCATGAGAACCTGCAGGGTCTCGGACCTGGGGTGCAGGCAGAGAGTTTGGAGCTGGCCATCCGGAAGGAGGTAAGTCCAGGCTCTGCTCTGGTGGGCTCTGGGCAGTCTGAGCTAAGACTCCCTCCCCCCACCCCCTACAGCCCAGCTTGCAGACATGTTCTGTGAGGCCTGCCCACCTGCTGTCACCAGCCGCAATCCCCACCTCTCGTCCCTGCTTGGGTGAGTGTGGCTGCAAGGCATGAGCAGCAAAGGCAGGACATCTGTTCTCAGCTCTCACTGCCTCTGCCTCTTCCTGCCTGCTTTTCTCCTTAATCCCAGCGTCTTTACTTAGAAAGGGGTCTGATGGCACAAAAAAGGGCCTACACAAGGAGGCCTGAGATGGCAGGTCAGCCTCTCTGAGCCCTGAGATCATGGGCGAGTCAAACCTCTTGATGGGCCCCCGTTGGTCATTCCAGGATTCCTCTGTCCTTTTCCTCACCCCCAACACAGAGGCTTGTTGAGGTCTCTGAGACAGTTGACATATCATAGCATAGAGGTATGTGAACAGAGAGTAGCATTCTGGGTTACACAGAGGCTCTGTGGGCAGGAACCAAGACCATGGCAGCTGCTGGCCTCGTTCCCCCCTCCCTCCTGGCCTCCTGTGCTCTCTGCTTCAGCCCCCAGCTGACCGAGCCTTGCCCTGTGCTGGCAGTCTGTCATCTTAGCAAATTCCTGCCGCCCACTGGGCAGAGCCTTCCTGTCTGGCCTACATGTGGGTGGCTGCCCTTGGGCTCACAGCCACTCCAATCCCTTAGATACCCAGGCAGGGCACAGAGGGTGCCTCTGGCCATGCTCTTCCCTCTTAGAGGGAAAGAAGCTTATGTGTGGCCTCTGTGTGGTCTGGTCACTCCAGAACTCAGCCAGAACACTCGGGGAGGGACTGATGGTAAGGTCGTGGCCCTCTGACCCCACACCTCTTTCTAGATCCACGACTTTGCCCAGCTGAGTGAGAACACCTACCACGTGTACCACAACACCGAGCACCTGCGTGGGGAGCCCCGTGCCGTGCCCGTTCGGGGTGAGGACGATGTGCATGTGACTGAGGAGGTGTTCAGGCGGCCCCTCTTCCTGCGGCCCACCTACAGGTACCACAGAGCCGTCTCTGAGTCTGGCTGCTGTGCTGGCTGTGGGTGCTCTTGGGACCTGAGCCTGGCCTCAGTGTTACTGCCTGCAGATTGGGCTGAGTTCCCCATCCCCATCCCCTAGGGTTCTTAACTGTGCTGAGAGATGGGGGCAGGGTGGTGCCTCCCTGACGGCTGCTCTCCTCTCCTGGCAGGTACCACCGCCTGCCCCTGCCGGAGCAGGGGGCACCTCTGGAAGCCCAGTTTGATGCCTTTATCAGTGTCCTCCGGGTGAGTGGTGGCGCCGGTGCTCCAAGAGTAGTCTCCATGGAGGTGCTCATGGTAGACTTAAGCTCTGGCTTTTCTCAGAGGAGGGGCCTTTTGTGTTGTGTCTGGAGTCTTGGGGGTGTGTGTTGGTATCTGTGTCTCTGACTACATGTCTAGGTATATTTGTATCTCTGTGCCTCTGTGTGCATGTGTGTGGGTGTCCCTGTGTGCGTGTATGCACATGTCCCTGTATGTGTGCCTCTGTGAGTATGACTCTCTGTGCGTGTATGCACATGTCCCTGTGTGTGCCTCTGTGTGTGTGTATGCACATGCCCTTGTGTGTGTGACTGCGTGCATGTGTCCTTGTGTCCCCGTGTGTGTGTGTGCCTCTGCATGCATGTGTTTCTATGCATGTGTGCAGGCGTGCATTTGTGACCGTCTGGCACCGACTACAGGAGAGCTGCGTTCTGGCTGTGGCGCAGCCGCTAAGTTGCTGTATGAACTTGGACATATCACCTCTGCTTTTTAGACCTGAAGTTTCTTATTTCTTTAGTGGAGCTAGAGAGTCTTACCTCTTGAGTAAGAGATTCTTAAGTGGATATTTCCTGAGTCTGGTGATGTTTCTGTCCCCGCCCCCCCTTTAGGACATTACCTTATTTCATCTGAGGCTGGCGGGGTGTTGAGTGCAGGCCTGGTTCATCTGAGGCTCGCGGGGTGTTGAGTGCAGGCCTGGTTCATCTGAGGCTGGCGGGGTGTTGAGTGCAGGCCTGGTTCATCTGAGGCTGGCGGG